>JAEQBH010009046.1:0-260774 GCA_016808115.1 Tetrastigma voinierianum | reverse complement strand
GTCAATTATGGTTCAATTCTGATACAGTTTTGAATTTCATAGCATTTTGACAATTAGGCCACATAAGTTGAGTTTCACTATCAGTTGAGTGATTCAAAATTCTGGGTAAACTAGACTTATAGGAGAACAAATATTCTTGAAATACTAACTCTCATCAGAATTTGGACCCCATTGAGCACAGAAAACTCGTAGAGTAAGGGAATAATTAGATCCACAGTATTTAAGATCCCTGAGGCTGGAGTAATTTCGGTTGTTTTAAATCATAGCAGGTTATACTCATCCAAATGAGATGATTCAAATTTTTATAAACTAGACATCTGGAAGAATATTGCTTTCATGAAAGAAAGTATGATCAACTTATGTCTCTGTGTTCCCCGAAAATTTTCAAATATAGGACACAATTCAGATTTTGTTCTAGAAATTTTCTAAGGCAGTTCAATTTTAGACTATATCTCCCAAATTAAAAGTCCAAATGACATGATTTTTAAACCATAAGAAACTTAAGACATAGGGGCATATTGCGTTAGAAGATCACTTTCTCTAACAATCCCGTTTATAGGGTCAAAATTGTAGTCGAAAATGGACTTGGGAATTGCCTCGAATTGTTCAAGCAGAATTGGTTATGGAAATTAAAATTGTATAAAGGCTATATAAATATTTTGTTATATGAAAAAGTACAGTTAAATGTTTATAAGAGATTATTTGATAATGAATATCTCATAAGTATACATGATATCAATAGTTATTCATGTATGAGATATCTTTTTCTAATACCTGAAAGATTGTTAAGAAAACATAACAAACTAATTACATATGATCGGGTAGTTGGATGAATGACATGCTATAGGGGATGCGATTCTTTGTAACATACGAGTTTATAGATATGGAAGCGTACCCGTTTGAGTCGATAGCGTAGATCAGTTTGGATCATTATAGTGGCCCCCGTTTAGGTCATACAGATAGAGATTACTGTCTCGTACAGTGATAGTACCTTTGGGTACATACAGTTCTTTCCCGTATCCACTTCTAAGGTATTTGCCGGCATGAAATATAAGATAAATGACAAGAATATGTAAATGATATGACATGATATGAGAAGCATAACATTGCTATGTGATGATACGTAAACAGTGATAAGTACAAGAACAAAAACGTAAATGAAAGATGATATGGAATGAAATATGATAAGACGAATAAGTATGATATGTAGAAGCATATCTATAAATGATATGTTCAAAACATGAACCAGGATGTGTATATGTAAATGAATGTTAAAGTTATATGCAGTTGTCTAAAGTGTGATGACTTTGATTAAATTCGTCTATATATGTATTTATTCACTAGCTATAAACACGAGGTGTTTCATCCGTGTAGGTACAAAAGAAGGAACTAGAAGCCCGGACAATCCGCGTCAGCAACAAAGGTTAACACAATACTAGGTGCCCACTGAAAGCCTCTATGGTCTATTTTGTATATGTATTTGTTTTTGTAAATAATATAAATATTGTAAATGTTGAACACTTCCATATATGGAGCTTGTATATATTTTGTAATCCACTACTACAGAATATAGTACAAGTTAAATGTTTAACATTATATGAGTGAATAAGCTTAAAGTTTATAAGTTTATAGTAAACAAAAAAAAATAAAGATACCCTCGCTTGACACCGGGTACCGAGTTGGGGGCATCACATAATGGATGGTCCATGTGATGTAGATGCCTCCTGATCGTAGCCGGCGATGTGATGCTCTTCTCGTGCAGTTCTTGCTGCTTGATCTAGCAATATGATGTAGAAATCATTACGCAAACCGGTGGTAACATAGCGCGGCGACTAGCTATCGACCATGACAAGATCTAAATGAACCAACAAAAAATTATAAATACATAATCTATTGATTCAAATTTGAAAACATTTAGAAACACAGGGACTCTAACTTACTAAAACCTTTGAGTGAGTACTTGGAGCTATAGTATGGAACCTCCTTATCTTCCCTAGGGAGTGGTGGTGTCATAAAATGTGGAGTGTAATCGACAATACTACTTGCATATGGGTCATGGAAGTCCATAGTACCCACCATAGGGGGTGTAGTGATGATCTTGCCCACTCGCGTATCCTATAAGGCAATTTATGGAGCATGACACGTCGCCCAATCTCTCTGGTGTAGTCCACATGCATCCACTCTATGTAGTTGTTGTTCATAAGAGCAAGATGGAGGTATCTTCTGGTCTAGCCCAAATTGGCGCAAATTCATACTACAAACGATGCCACCTGATAGTCCAACCATAAGCGGTGACATAGTCCGCGAATCTCTGATCAATTAAGCAAATATACGGAAGTTGTTGACCAAACTCTCGGCATTATGATTGCCATAAGACCTACACATTTACCCTTGACATAAAAAACTTTTACATGTAGATATGTAACACCCCGAAATATACCCTAGTAGTTTTCAGACATGTTTAAGGTATAATAAAAGTAAAAGTATAGTTTTTTGCAATAAAATAAAGATAAAAAGAAAATAAGCAAGAACTTGGAATTAATACAAAAGTTAAGGGTAAATTAATAATTTACCAATTCAGGACCCAAGGGTCATAATTTAATAAGTTCATATGCCAAAGTAGAATTTTGATAAATTGAATTGAGAATAAAAATGAAATTGAGGACCAAAGAGTAATAAAATAAAGATATTATAAAAATCAAATAAGGAAGAAAATTGTGGAAAAGACAAGTGGTTTGAAGGAAAGAGTGAGGACGTTTCCTCCTTTGACTAGATGGTTTAGGATGCTCCAAAAGAGAGAAAAAGTGAAATAAAATTGGGATAAAATCAAATGAAGATAAGACCAAAAAGAAATATCTCATTTTGGTCTTGGAGAAAGGGAGAGCAAAAACGGATAAGAGAGAAGAGAAGAGAAAAGAAAAGAAGAAAGAAGGAAAGGAAAAAGAAGATCACGGTATGGAATTTATGAATATTTGTATATGTATGTGTGTATGGAAGCACATTAGGATTCAGGTATGGAAAAAATAATCGATTTTTGTACAATTAGTATGGATTTGTGTAGTTTTGGTCTAGAAAGGTTAGATACATGGTTTGGAACCCTTTTCTTTATGTATGGGTTGGGTTTGGAAACTCCCAAACTCATTTCTTGTTAGGGTTGCGTTGAGAAGAGCTCTAAGGCTCCTATATATGTGTTTTTGGAAGGAGTGCAGTTGCGAAGTTGAACGAAAATTTCCTTTATTTTGATCATACTCATTATTAGGACCTTAAAACTAAGTTTAGGTAAAGTAAGAAATTTGAGTAAAATTCTAGTACATTGTATCACATCAATGAACGATGTTAGACTTTTGGTGATTCGGACCTCTATAGACGGGTTATGGTCCCTTTTACCGAGTGTTCAGTCAGCAGCTAATTCGAATCAAACTCGGTGAGGTGTAACTACATGTGACCTCCAACTTTGGAAAGTCATAACTCTTTCGTCCGAACTTCATTTCGGGTGTTCTTGGACTCTATGGAAATCCCATTGAGTCAAAAATCCATTCATATGCCTGTGGAGGATAGTAGGTGTTGGAAGCCCAGGAGTTCTGAAATTCGGGTCATTCGGCTTGAGTTAGTCGGCTCGGTTGGTGTGACTACATGTGATCTCCAACTTCAGAAGGTCATAACTCCTTCGTCTGAACTCCGTTTCGGGTGTTCTTAGACTCATGGAACGCCCATTGAGTCAAGATGATGTTAGGATTTGGAGTTTCTCAATTCGGACCTTTGTAAGCCAAGTTATGGTCATTTCTGAGGTCAAATTCGGCTTCGACGCCAATTCGAATTCGGCTCGGGCGAGTGTGACTACATGTGACCTCCAACTTCGAAGGTCTGCTTCTTCGTCAGAACTCCGTTTCGAATTCTTGAACTATAAGCCCATTGGTGAAAATCCAACCATACATAGTATGATAAAAATTAGAACTCATATTAGGTCGAGAAATAAGGAAAACGATGCGAGAGATGATAATCATAGTTATTCATGCATAATATAGATGAAGGATAGAATTATAAGATAAATAGAAATCATCATTCATACCTCAGTATAGGTATAAATTCTATCAACTCTCAGAGATGAACAAGTATAAGTTTGATATGTATAAGATCTGAATATGTATATAAGTTTGTTATATGTGATGATATGAACAAGAGAAAAATGTAAATGACCTTAAATGAACCATGATATGATAAGAAAGTATAAGATTGCATATGCACATGTAAATTTCACGTATGGAACATATATAAGCATGGGTATTATGACAAGTATAGAATATGACATAAGTATATGATACATTTATATCCTTGTATATCAATGTGTAGTAAGATACATGAAATATAGAAAAATGCAAGATATGAATAAATGATTGTACCATATATATATCACATATGATTCTTAGAATGACAATAATTATTCGGGAATATGAGATATATACTGAATATAAAATACACATTGATTGTCTGCTTAGAACCTAGTAGAGGGATAGATGGGCATGCCTATTAGGAAAAACAAGTATGCGACATATAGTACAATTGGCCTCGTTTGGGTCATTACAGCGCCTTCGGGCCCTTATAGATAGTCATTGTGTCGATCTGATGATAACAGCCGGACGCTATGAACTTGCTGTTTGATGTTTAACACTCATGCCCCGCCATGGACCCTTTGTTCCACATAGTGAGTACGGCGCCTTGAGCCCTTATAGTTTTCCTTGTATCCACTTCGTTTATGCGGACATGAAACATAAAGGAAAATGACAAAGCATATCTGAATGAAATGTAAAGAATATATAACATGATATGAGAAGCATAGCACTGTTATGTGATGATAGTATGACAAGTATACAAGTACAAGAAGTAAAGTGTCAATGACACGAAATGTATATGATAGATAAAGTACATGAAAAGCATATGACAGTACCGTATATGAAAGCACAGTATGTGAAAATCATAGGAAAGTATAGTACATGATAATGTTAAGATGAAACTCTGCAGGAAATCAAAATAGATGAAAGTATATGACAAATTATGTAAGTACAGTAAATCGCATTCTTCTTAATAATGGCTTGGGGACCAGGAAATTCCCTCTCGAGTACATGCGTGAATGACAATTACATAGTCAAAAGTAGATCATATGGGTTAAATGTGAAATCCGCATTTACTCTTGAATGACAAAGCAAGGCGACATTCCACTCTCGAATGCGTGCTTGAGATATCGATTCTATAGTCAAAGTGACTCATCTTATTAAATGTGGCTTACATTGCTCTTGAATAACAAACGGGGCCAGAGATTCCTCTTGGAATAACATGTGAATATCATTCTAGTCAAAGTGAATCATGCAGACAAATGTGAAATCACATAGCTCTTGAATAATGAAACGGGACGAGGTTCTCTCGAATGCGTAAGTGAATGCCACTTCTATAGTCGGAGTGAAAACACAAATGCAAGTATATGATACAAGATCGTATAAGAAAGTATATGACGATTACACGAAAGTATATTAACAAGGACCGATTACATAAAGAAAGTAATATGAAAGTATAATAGGAAAGCATTAGATGAGCACGATTACATGATATGATACATGAAATAGGAATATAACAAATGATATAGTATATAACCATAGAAATAATATATGTATATGATTCATGATGTGCACACTACGATAGTCTCAATATGAACCATTAGAAAGGTAATAGATCAAATGATAAATCTTAGAATAAAAAATATATGATATGAAGGTTATATGTCCAAGCGTCATGATAGATAAGTGTATTTGTTGAGGGCGATCATAGTTATTAATTAGTCCTTGTATATGTTCCTACTAGCGTAAAGCTTAGCACGGGTTTAATCCGTGTAGGTATAGAAAGAGAAACAAGGATACATCCCCCATCGTGAGCTTGAGGTCAGCTGAGGAGATAGGTGCTCACTGCATTGCTTCATGATCTACGATGTTTGGATTGAACATGTATATATGTATAAAGTGGTTCTTATAAGTAAATGGTTTCAGTATATGTATAAATTTTGATGGACACCCTCAGATTGGTAGTTCTTTTGTGTGGCCTTATGTAAATGATTTCTTTATTTGTTGAAATTGGGCATATGAATGAGAAAACAGGTATAAGTGTCAGCTCTGAGAAAGAACGGCTCGTGGGTCAGTATATAAATCCACGTACCTAGGACTCGGTTCGGATCCACCATCGGGTTGGACCGGGAATCGGGGTGTGACAGTGAATATGAATGAAATTACTATAGAACCATATACTTTTACATATATAATTACTTGATTAAGAATTTGTGCATCTAGCTGATCTCGGTATCAAAGGAGTACACCGGATGGGTTTTGCACCCGTGTCAAAGGTACTCTCCACCTACACCCTAATGAAAGAGATGGCTTTGGCTCTGGCTCCTTCTGAGGCTCAGCTGGTAATCCATGGTTGTCTTTCGGCTAGGTCTCCATCAGCCTTTGTAAATCGTCATCATGTAAAACTGAGCGGCGGTAGTGGATGTGTGAGTGCTTTTTGAGGCACACTCGATGTGAAGACCCAGGTACTTACGTAGTCTCCCCGAGACCATGGCTGGATATAAAATAAATGAAAGTAAGCAACCTAATGATGTGTTGTGTATATGAATGTGTATGTAATAAAAAAAAAATATTACATACCTGTATGTCGGTATGTCTGACCCAGATTATCTGTGTCTACGATCAGTGGCTTGGCATAACTCGCAATATGTATGTGCTAGTACTGCACCACCCCAACTATAAGTCGCAGTATGTATCAAATCTCATAGTAGTGGGAGAAAGCACAGATGAACATGCACTCCCTTCTTGTCGAAACAGAAGAAGTTATGTCAATAGATGAAACGCGCTCATTCTAAAGTGATCATGCGTCGGAGTCTTTGGGGTGGATAAGCCCCGGTCATATATAACCACCGGATGGAGATAGCGAATCCTCTCGGGCATCGGCGGGTGGGGTGACGCCAGACGACTCCGTCTGACTCATACATTGAGCGCATGTCCCGATGAGCTGGCGGTCGGGTTGATACGAGGCCCGAGGATGATAGCAACATCGCGATGTGGCCGTCATCTCAGGCGAGAACATGAAGCGTGTGTCTCGAGCCGCCTCAGCGAGACAAGTGATAAGTGACCAATCGATAATGTGTAGACGGTATATACCATACAAAATCCACACTTGCGGATCACGTATGGGCTGGGTATCGTATATCCGGCCTCCCACATCTGCAGCATGAAGGCTTTAAATGCAGCGTCGAGGTAGAGTACTTCATGAAACTACAAGCAACGAAGAAACCCAATTTATAATTGATTATATATAAATTACATGTTACAACTAGAAATATTAATTGATAAGTAATAAAATACATACCTACTCTGTATCTACTAAGTGCGATTTGTGTCTGTCTCTGATACAGAACTGGATGGATCAAAGGATTTGCATCTTGATCAACTAAACACCATACCTCTCATGAATAACATTGACAATATAATTATTAATAAAACACATTGAAGAAATAGTATCAACATAATTAATGTAAATTACTAATTACAACGACAATGAATAAATACACACATACATGATTGATGTCATTTACTTAAATAGGTTACATAAGTATTTCATGATCCGAAATACATTCTTACATAAGTGTTATACAAAGCAACTACATTTCCAGAAGGTTGCCCCAAACAAAAAAAGTGAGTTACTTCATGATCAACGAACGATTTCTATTCTTCTGAGGCCAGTCGATTGTGTCGGTTGTTTTGCATAACCCACATGTGATAGTACTTTCACCTCCCTAACGTCCATTAAATTATCTGTCCAGGTTAGTTTCAGACGATCCGTTGCCTATGAGTTTCATTTACTCGGGAGAAATTACAATCGTGGACCATCATAAAGGCCACTCATCTTCCATTTGAACTGCCCATGTATCATGAATCTATTTGCGTGATGTAGTAGCCTTGAACAAATAACCGAAAATCAACACATTGATGCTTACATGCTGCTATGATATGGCTACATGGAAATCCATAGATCAGTGTCTTTTCACATGTGCATTTTTGTCTAGCCTGGTGCGGCCTTCAATTGACCCACTCATGACTTGACATGAAATCGATACGTATGTGATCGTAAGAACAATTTCCATCGAGACCTCAACCTTAACAACATGACCACGAATCGAGCATCAACATATAGAGTGTTGCTCATCGGATGCAATCTATTAACTTTTGTTCCCTTCTTGCATAAAGTAGCTGTTAAGGCAAGAAGGTCGATTATCTTCTATCTGGTGAATGGTAAACTCAAATATTAAGAACAACATTAAATACTAGACATGTTGGTTGTCATTATCCATATCTTTGACCTCCATCATGTGAAAGTGCCATAAGCGAAAAGATTAGCTTCTAAATATTGATGCATGGAATTAATTCTCTAATTGTAGTCATATGCTTGCTGGATTTGCTTTGCATGGTACTTACTGAGCATTTCTACATACCAGACTATGAGAGTTTAATCTTTAGGCGGGTCATACCAATTCTACCACAGATGGCGCATGCAAATCCTCACGATGGCGATGGTGCTGACCCGACCAAGATGAAGATCACTCATTCTTTGCCTTTGTACTGGATGTTGTCAGAGACCTCTTAACACAAATCCCACGTCCATTGGGTTACTACTCATTTACGATACATGCAGAACCATCTGACATAAATACCTACTTTCTATATGCAATTCCAATGGAAAGCAATGATTATTTCCATCACCCATGTAATCAATAACATGCCTTTTATCACTCATATAAATGTGTACCATCAATACTCAATACAAGGCGACAATTTCGACCCTTCAATAGATGGCTTGAATGACCCAGACAGTGTACGGATTATCGATTGTTTAGCATATTAATGTCAAATTTTCAAATTACAACACATCTAGTATTTGCTTGCTCTATGGCCATGAACAAGCATTAAGCGACTCTGTATATGGCGAGAAAAGTCACTAAATATTGTCTAAGTACTTTATGCTTTCCTCATTACCTTTTGTATGATGTTCATATCCCCATTTCTCCGTCATTTGCTTGTTAAGCGTGTAGTCGATGAATTGTGCCTTAATTATTGCCTTTATATGGCGGCGAAACAAGTTTGGAGTCAATTGATGATGGTTAGGTTCAAAGCGAGTTGACATAAGTATGCGACCCATGATATTTGTTTGATAACAAATAAGCAAGTATTTTTCACAACCATGACGGTTTCATAGACATTGACATTCTTGACCTTCTTACACATCTTAAAAGAACAATTTTTTGAGGATTGCAACAAAGACAAACTCTTGGTGTGCTTTAATTGGTAAATCTTTGCAGCCTCTTGCCGTCGGTTATAGACCAAAACTTGGCCAATTACAAATTCTCCGCACCAGTGTCGATGCTATGTTTGCACCGCTGAGTCGACCATGAAATAACATTACTAAGTTTTCAACATGTTTTCAGAACCAGGATTGTTTGGTGGTAAGTGATAATGAACAGGGACTCATCTGGTTTCCTCAACATGGATTATTGATACATCCACGAATCACGGCATGTGTAAGCATATATCCCTTGCTCGTTCTCGAAACTTGGTTGAAAATGTAAAGGATATTTATGTCCATTATCAGCATCTTTATAGATTCATCATTAGCTTCTTCATAAACGATATATCATCTTCAAATACTCCGATTGCTCGGAGTCTTGGACAACTCATGAGCCGACCATAGTCAAGTGCGCGCATTATAATTGTCATGAACAACCCCCAAATCTATGGCCACCTAGATTGATTCGCGTGGTTTGACTCGAGCAACTTCAATATATAATTCAATTTCCCGATACTAGTTGTATTATATGTTCAACATTCGATTTTACCTCTTTTGTCATCCATAATGGAAGAAAAAGTTCTGTTTCTATTCCACTTTTTAGGAAGTTATTTCTAACTGAGAATATTTGAACCTTTGTTTTATGATGATTTGTCCTTGATATATCATATCATAATTGTTCAGCGTGCATTAATGGTACATCGAGCGCAAATATATTTCCCCACATATTTGACATCTGATTCAGTCCTCGATATATTTCCATTGTAATAACATATCACGGGAATAGTTGAAACAAACATAATTCACATGTACAAAATGGTCCCAAATGAATTAAATAATATGAGAGGTCATTATCCATACCATTTAAACTACATTCATGGATGCTACATTCAATCACCTTGTTTAGAGCTGGCAATTCGGGCGAGCTTATTGGGTGAGCCAAGCCACAGAGACTGAAAGATATTCTGGAATAGATCGAGCCGGAGCTTGATTCATAGGGTTACCATTTGCTGCTTGACTAGCCTAATGTGAAAAAAGTTAAATTATTTTCTTCCTCAGACTGATCACAGTGGCGCAGCTTTTTGATAAGTAATGTATATATAGTATTTTCACTTCCAGTATTGAGCTGGAAGGAAAATCATCAATAAATCAATGACCGAAAACGATGCTACAAATTCTGTTAACAAGGAGTTATAAAGAAAAATCAGCATCCTTGAGAGTTTGTCATTTAGTAGTGATTTTGGAACCGGTTTCGGTGGGTGCAATTTTGAGAACCATGGTAACAAGTTCGAATACATCATCACATAAGAGGTCTAGAAATTGTAAAATACACATCGAGGATATTGCCGCCAGATGGTGAATTTTGATTTTGTTAAGAAATCTATTTTTGCCTTTACTTTAGAGTTCGCGAAAGATGTCGATTACATATTGACTATTGTATATCATTCCGTTAATTAAGTTTGGTGACATCCCGAGAGATCCTCATCAATACTAAAAGCAGTGCTTGTATCGGCGGTGATATATTAATCATACTTGTAATAAGTGTATGCACCGGAGATGAAATATTAAGTATCAAAAGTTCATGAAGTGACCATCTACTTGCTTGCTCTTGCCTCATTGGCCACTAGATGTTGAAATAAGTTGTGAAAGTAGACTCAAGTTGTTTCAAAGATGCAAATGAGGCTTGTCCTTTTCCTATTCTTTTTGTTGTCTAAGCTTCCAAATTTTGGTACATTTACAATTACTTGAAATGCATCATTTATTCTTCAAATATTCGATTAGTCTTTAGAAACACAAGTATCTTAATGTCGATAGCGGATATTAGTATAACTCTTCTTCAAAAGAATAGCTAGATTGAGCACCAAAAAAACACAATTATCTTAATGTCAACTATAAATAGTAGAACTTCTCTTTAAAGATTATCACATTGGATCTGTTCAAGCCTCTTAAAATCATTAGCAAAATTTTTAATTTCTGCAGAACATGTGATACTCTTTTATGAATATTTTAGACTAATTCAAAAATTTTTTTCATTTTAAGTTAACTAGAAAGGAAAAGTTGCAGGTAGAAATACTCATGTGGCTTAAGTGATTGTAAGTATGATTTTGATTACATAATACTGCTACAACCTACCACGGTGATTTACCGCATGGTTTGATGCGAATACCAAATCGAAACTTATTACAAATTGCATTAGTATTGTTTCTGTCAGCTATGTTTGTGTTTTACTATTTACGAAAAAACAAGAACATGGAAAACGAGAACAAGTTTTGTTCCTTTTTTCTTAAAAACACATGAAACCTGTTTTCAAATAACACTAACCAAACATTCCTAACAAAAACATGAAACCTGTTTAAAGCGGTTTTATTCTAAAAAACAAGAACATGGGAAACAGATGTAAAGGGAGCAAAAGCTGGTTTTATTCGGAAAAACTGGTTTAAAAATGGATTTTAATTCTTAAAAACTGGTTTTATTATGAAAAACTGAGTTTTATTATATGAAAAAACTAGTTTTATTACGAAAAATTGGTTTTTATTTTGACTAGGGGATTGATGTCAAAAACTGGTTTCTTTTATTTTCATCATTTCTTCTAAAACTGAAATCAATAGAGCTGTAAAAATAAAAATCATAGTTATGAAATCAAAGAAGCTACTCTAGAATCTTAGCAAATTACTCCAGATTCACAACAGTTCGGAAAAACAAAAATATTAAAATAAAATGAAATGAAATGAAACGAAAGATAGTTGTGGTGGAAGATGAGAAGAAACTTGAGTGAAGAAACATAAGTAGATAAGTAGATTTGGGCGAAGATATCTCAAATTTGGAGCACGAGTCTTCGTCAATGGTGTCTTCAATAGCAGAAAGGAGAAAGGGGGAAAAAGAACAAAACCCTAATAAGGGACTCCTGACGGGGATTCGTTTTTAAAGGGCAATTGGAATTAAACTCCATGACAGTGGCATTTGGCAATTTGAAGTCCAATTGCATTGTCATTAATAACGATAACAATTTAATAATTTGAATTGCCATTGCCCGTAGCAATGATAATGCAGCCCAGCTACTTTTCTGCGTCTTTAATTTGGTTTCAAACTAATTTTAAATTTTTCCAAATAAGTATTTCGATCTAAAACTCGCTTTGTGAGCCGATAAATGAACATTATTTTTTTTCTTAAGTTCATACTTTAATTATTTAAATATTTGTATAAAAAACATCAAATATTGTAAATCTAAAGTATCCCATGTTTTTTCTTGAAAAATAATCATTTTTAGATAAAAATATCATTTTCTATTTCATGTATTTACATTATATTGTAAAAATATTACTTTTACAAGAAAACAATAGAAAATATTTTTATCAAATTATATCAAAAATTGATAAATTGTCAAATTTTTGAAATCAGGTTTTCAAAAAGTCTTTTAATCAAATAACCCTTAGTTATAATATAGTAAATTGTTCTCACTTGGACTCAGACTTGAGATCCTTTCCTCCCTATGTATTTTTAAGTTGACGATAGAGCTAGACATGATGGACAAAATAAACATTCGAATTTCACAATTTCTTTTAATTTATTTATCATTTGTCTGCAAACTTCCTTTTTTTCTTACTAATCTCAAACAATATTAGAAAGGTTTATTGAGCTACATTTGTCAAGTTTAAACATTTTTGAGCAAAGTCTAAGGAAGCAAAATCAGAATATGAGATAGTTGTGTATATTTAATCATAACTATAAAATTTATTATATACATACATCTTATTCAATTGATATTCAAATATATTTCTTTGTTACCTCATAAAGTCTGGGATAAACCTGTATATCTCGATTAATCTCATAAAGTTATGAAATTTTGCTGAAAGTAAAACTTCAACAGATTGGAGCAAAATCAAGGTCAGATCAATTAAACTACCCATTTGGATCTTTGATAAGAAATAATATTTCTTTTTTATTCTTTTAAAGGGTTTTAAATTTAATTTTTCTATGAATATAACTTTATTTATTTAAAAATAATAATTTTTAAAGTATTTTTAATTACATATTTGTTGAGTTGTGTAATGATATTTATATTAACGCGTCTTTTCCTCCTACATCAAAACCAACTTTCTATCTGTGTGGGAAAAAAATAATCACTTTACATTAATTAATGAATGGAATATACACTACAACTATTCGAAAAGAAAGTCAAAATGAAAAATGCATAAGACGTTTCGAAGAGGGAGTCTTCTCCCAAACTAATACAAATTTAAAAAAAAATTATCAAAATAGTTTGAAAAACAAATTAATGACCAAAGTAGTATGTCTATCTCGTTAAATTTTTTTTAAGTTAATGTCAAAATCAATATTCTGATATTGACTTAAAAAAAATTTCAATGTAAGTAGACAATAGATTACATTCTTGTGTGTATGTCGAAATGACCCAAACGTACTAGTTTGGATATTATTTTGGTTTTTAACCTATATTAATAATTTGTTTTTTTAAATAACGTATTTATGTCCAAAACCTTGGAAGAGGAGCATGATCAATAGCCTCCGGAGGACTACTATTCCATTTACAGTGACAAATCTATACATACATATTCCAACAACAGTATACATTGGAGATCTGAGCTTCAATTTAGGAATTCATGTTGTAATTAAATTTTTACTCTTGCATTATTCTTTGTACATGCATGAACTTGACCAATCAAACTCCAGGCGACTATTACCAAAATGTATGAGTGCCAAAATATATTGCCTTCATAAATAGATTGCAATAACCCAAAAAGATTTTCTTTTGCGTAGTTTATTCTTTTCTTACTCTAGTGCGCATGAATCTCAGTTGAAGCTTGGTCGATTTGATGTCTTCTTTGCTAAGTTCGTATATCCTTATCTCTAGTGAACTCAGCTCCTATTCGTTCTCTCCACACTCCTTTGGATTTGAAATCCCGGGCATTGTTCTGCAACAAGAAGGAAAATGTAATGTTAGAGTCTAGAATGAAGGAAATGGTTGTGTGCTTTCGGGAAGATGCAGGTGTCTCCGGAAACTCCTTACCTTCAGTTATAAGGAAAATGATGGGGAAGGTTAGGGAGATCGAGTAGAGATCGAATTGCCGTGATTAGATTGAATGTTTTCACGAGAGGAGAATGATTTTGATGCATTGTTGTGTGCGGTGTTTGGATAAGTGTTAGATATTAATAGGTCTTTTCCTTTATTTTCTTCTCTTGTATTGTGGGTCCCATGAGTGTGTATATATATAAAGTCCAATACGTAATGTAGGGTACTTTTTTACATTGAATATAATAAAATTAGGGATTCTCTCTTTCTCTTCATGGTATCGAGGCCAAAGGAAAACTTAATTTACTTTTACGGTGATCGTGTTTCATTATGGTCACTTTGTTCTCCTCCGACCCTCTAGTCAGGATCTCCTACTTGGCTAGCATGCATCAGTCGTTGGTGACTTTCTGGCGGCGCTCTTCTCTGGTCGGAAACCTCGGTCCGGCGCCGCAGGTTGATCTTCACGCCCGTTAACCTAGCCGGAAACCAGCCACGCCTTGGCGAATCCTTGTGGCCGGCGGCGTGGGTCTTGGCGTGGTTCCATTCGGTGGCGGGACTCTCCCATATCCGGGCTCGTCCGGTCTTAGTCTTAATGCTCTATCCTCCGTGGTCACCTCGAGCCCTCCTTATCCACAACACATGTTCGCCTCCGTCGCACTCCGTTAGTCGATCTTCTCCACGGTTTGGGTCACTTTTCTTCATCTCCAGTTCCTGTAAGGCGTTTTACCAGTTCACGGTAGTGATTAGCCCTCCTGTGGGCTCTCTTAAATCCAAACATGATTCAATTTCCAGTTAAGTGGATATGACAACTAAAAATCCGATTTTTACATCTGTTATCTATGGATCTCCTACTATCACATCAGAAAAATTGATTGGTAGTGAGAATTATCTTTCCTGGTCAGCTTCTGTGGAACTCTGGTTCATGGGACAAGGTTATGAGGATCAAATTATTACACCGGAGGATGCTATATCTAATGTTGACAAGGTGCAATGGAAGAAAATAGATGCACAACTATGTAGCGTAATATGTCAGTCAGTTGATCCAAAAATTTTGCTTCATCTTTGGGCTTACCAAGTATCATTGTGAGGATTTTAGATGAGTTCTATATGATGATATCATTCATAACCGTCAAATGCTGTTAGTAATGTCAGATCATAGTAGACATAGTTATGAGTCCATATTGGCAGTTGCCTCTCTGCAGTTCGTTGTTTCTGCTAAGTGATTGTTTGAACCAACAACGCGATTAAGTTCCATAGTCCTTACTCTTAGGCGCCGACAGAATCTTGAGGCCGTCGAGATCATATTCTTGGCGATCCGTCCATCAGTCCCATCCTTGGATGATGTGTTTGCTCGCCTCCTCCGTATCTCCTCCACACAAACTTTGCCATCGGATAGCCCTTCAGATTCTTCTGTGTTAGTTTCTCACACTAACCTTCGAGGAGGACGCAGTGGTAACCGAGTAAGAGGAGACGGCGTCCTCATTTTGCTCTATTCTGATAAGCTTGGCCATGCGTCGTTATTTATGATTGCATGGAAGACCTCCCCGCATTGCCCACGTGGCCCAATCTTACGGTCGGTTCTCGGCGCCCTAGACTCCGCTCCTCACATCGGGGGTATTCCCCAGCGGCGGTGGTGCATGAGTGACTCATCTTCGCTATCAAGCGACCAGGAAGAAACATGTTGCATCTATTGCCCGGCCGGTAATGCCTGCACGCATTACTTATACATCTTCTCTTGAGCCACGGATTCTAGACTGCGGTGCTTAGATCACATATCGGTAATAAAGTGTTTTCTTTTCTCTTACTACTACCCCTACTTTACCTACATTGCCTTAGCTAATGGTTCTCAAGCGTGGCTAAAGGTATTGGTTTGGTACATCCTCTCCACTTCCACACTTCTCGCCACGTCGCTATATTCTTGAGTGTCCTTTTAATCTTATTTCCATCCTTAAAATCAACGTACTCTTAAGCGTTCCATTATCTTTTCGATAAATTTGTGACCTTCTGCCCCGAGCCAAGTGCGGGAAGACGATTGGCATCGGACGTGAGTCTCAAGGCCTCTATCACACCTCACCTCGCAATCATCTCCTACAGTTTGCGTTTCCACTGATACTCCCCTCCTCATCCACAATTGTCTGGGCCACCCTAGTCTTTTTAAGTTCCTAAAGATGGTCCCTCGTTTTTCCACTTTGTCGTCACTTGCATGTAAGTCATGTCAGCTTGGGAAACATACTCGTGTCTCGTTCCAGCAACGTTTGAATAATCGGGCAAAATCTCCTTTTGAACTTGTCCACACTAATGTTTGGGGTCCTTGTCGGACCGCGTCTACTCTAGGATTTTAGTATTTTGTCACTTTCATTGATTACTATTCTCGATGTACTTGGTTATTTTTAATGAAAATCGGTAGGTTATATTCTACCACAGAAATTTTATGCTAAAATTCTAACCAGTTGATATTTCTATTCATGTGTTACGTAGTGTCTGCCGGGGGAATATTTTTGCACCTTCTTCATTTATGTCCCCAACATAGGATCCTTTGCTTGATCTTCTTGTGCTTATGCTCCTCAGCAAAATGGGGTATTGAGCGTAGAATCGTCATCTTATTGAGACGGCTCATACTCTCCTCCTGCCATTATCATGTTCCTTTTTCGTTTTTGGGGGGCGTTGTTATTACTTTGCTTGTTATTTGATTAATTGTATGCCTTCATCTGTGTTACATGCTCAGATTCCTCATTCCCTTCTTTTCCCTGACCAACCACTTTATTTCCTTCCTCCTCGTGTCTTTGGTTGTACTTGTTTTGTTCATATTCTCACTCCAGGACAAGACAAGCTTTCACTTAATTGCATGTGAAATGCATCTTCTTAGAAATTTACTCCCAGGCTTGGAGAAGGTTATCGTTGTTGTCGCAATTTCGTCGATCTTTCTGATGTTACATTCTTGAAAACTCACCCTTCTTCTCCTCCTCAGGGTCTGTCTGATGCGAAGTCTTACCCTTCCCATCATCTCCCTCTTAGTGATGTACGCTTCTGTCCGCCGGGTTTATCATCGCCATCAACGTGCCATTGTTTCCTCTCCACTTTTCTTGAGGCCCTGGCGGCTCACTTTCTATCCCTTCGGCTTCTCATACCAGCTCTGCCTCTTCTTGATAACGCCCCATTGCTCTTCGGAAGGTAGTAAGCTCACACTATGATCACCTAATCCTATTTACAATTTTGAGTTACCATCTATTATCTTCACCCCTCTGCGTTTGTTTCTAATATTTCCTCTTGTTTACTCTTCCTAAGGAGAACACCAATGGGAAAACTTTCCCATCCGGTGTGACAGACGATGGTAGATCAGAAATAAATTTCTTCTGCACTCAATTGGCACTTGGGATCTTGTTGTTTTTCCATTTGGTAAGTTTCCAGTTGGTTGTCGTTGGGTTTACACAATTAAGGTTGTTCCTGATGGTTAGGTTGATCACCTTAAAGCCCGCTTGGTTGCTAAAGGATATACTCAGGTTTATGGTTCTAATTATGGTGACACATTCTACCCCGTTGCCAAGATTGCTTCTGTCCGTATGCTTCTCTCCATGGTTGCTATGTGTTCCTGGCAACTTTTTCAGTTGGATATTAAAAATGTCTTCCTTCATGGTGATCTTTCCGATGAAGTTTATATGGAGAAACCATCTAGTTTTGTTGCTCAAGGGCAGTCTGGTTTAGTGTGCAGGTTACACCGCTCTCTATATGGCTTGAAACAATCTCCTCGAGCATAGTTTGACCATTTTAGTTCTATTGTTCAAGAATTTTGCATGCTTTACCGTCTGATGAGCCATTTAGTTTTTATCATCACTGCTCTTTAGGGCGATTGTATTCCTGGTTGTATATGTGGATGACATCGTCATTCTGAGACGTATTCGGGATCAGTGCGAAACTAAAGCAACATCTTTCACCCACTTTCAAACTAAAGACTTGGGGAAGCTCAAGTGCTGCGGGGTGAGATAGCTGATCGGTTCACAGTGTAGTCCTCTCCCAACGGAAGTATGCTTTGGAACATCTTGGAAGAAACACATGTTAGGCAGTACCGCTAGATTGACACTCCTATGGATCTAATGTCAAACTTGTATCGGGACCGGGGGTCTTCAGGAGATCTGGGAGATATCGGCGACTCGTGGAGTGGCTGAACTACCTCACCATTACTCGGCCAGACATTTCCTTTCCTGTAAGTGTTGTTAGTCAATTCCTATAGTCACCATGTGATAGCCATTGGGATGCTATAATCCGCATTCTTCGATATATCAAAAGTACACTAGGCCAAGGTGTGTTGTACGAGAACATAGGTCATACCCAGGTTATAGGTTACACAGATGCAAATTGGGATAGCTCACCCACAGATAGACGTTCCACTTAGGCCAAGGTGTGTTGTACGAGAATAGAGGTCATACCCAGGTTATTGGTTACACAGATGCATATTGGGTTAGCTCATCCACAGATAGACGTTCCACTTCAGGGTACTGTGTTTTCATTGGTGGTAACCTAATATCCTGGAAGAGTAAGAAACAACATGTAGTGGCTAGATCTAGCGTTGAAGCCGAGTATCGAGCTATGGCCCTGGCAACATGTGAACTCATATGGCTAAGACACCTTCTCCAGGAGTTAAGATTTGGAAATGATGAACAAATGAAGCTCATCTGTGATAACCAGGCTGCTTTGCATATTGCATCTAATCCAGTCTTCCATAAAAAGGACCCGACACATTGAGTTGG
The DNA here is from genome assembly GCA_016808115.1 of Tetrastigma voinierianum. NCBI lineage: Eukaryota > Viridiplantae > Streptophyta > Magnoliopsida > Vitales > Vitaceae > Tetrastigma > Tetrastigma voinierianum. The sequence continues at coordinate 241,619 of JAEQBH010009046.1, read as the reverse complement.
CGCCCGCTTCATTAAAGAGAAGATCGCATCGGGATGCTGGCTGCTAGTTTTGTCGATTCAAATGATCGACTACTTGAGACACCTTTACTAAATCTCTCAGAGGTTCTAGAATTAAATACATTTGTAACAAGCTTGGTGCATATGACATATATGCTTCAGCTTGAGGGGGAGTGTTAGATATTGTACAGTTTTTCCTTTATTTTCTTACTGTATTGTGGGTCCCATGAGTGTGTGTATATATATAAGTCCAATCTGTGTGATGTAGAGGTACTTTTTTTTGTGAATATAATAAAATTAGGGATTCTCTCTTCTCAAGAAGAAATAATAACTGCACCATGTTTGGAATCCGCAATGACTGTAAAATAGCAAGTCTTGTATGATTTATAGAAAAAATCACAGTGCATGAACCTTAAAATTTACGGTTCTTTGATGCAAAGAGATAAGATAAAAACACGAAATAGGAAAATCAACCTCCACATTTTGGAGACATGGAATGATCTTTATGAAAAAACGAATGTTTTCCATCAATTGTTTTTCTTTATATTTTTCTTTTTATATATTTCTATCTCACAACAAGAAACAGAGTACTGATTTGAGGTTATTTATCCTTCGGTCTAACTTCTTTCTGATTGATTTTCAATTTCCATATTATATTTAATCTTGGATGAAACATAAGTCCTTATTTATAAACTATGAAGTTACCATTTTGTGCCAAGTGGCAAAGAGCAAGCTCAATATGATCGGGTTGAAGTGACTTGTGGTATTACAGTGGAAATCAACCACGTAAGCACACCATCTTGATAAGAAGTTATCGACCTTTTCTATGACTGTATCAAGTAAAATTGTGCGTTCGCGATTAGCAAGAGCGAGCGGTAGTCCCTAGACTAGAAAGATAACAACCCGCAGACCTTGAATGATTCCCACGAAAGATTCGCATTGCTTAAAGTTAGCGGTCCCTAGCAGCACAATGCGATAACATCGCTATTTCGGATCTAACCATTAGAAGTGCCTTGATGCCTCCCTCTTCCTTGACATCACGTGCTTAATTTCTGTTAAAATATGAAAAAAATAGAAAGGCCTTGCTTTGTCTGAAGAATCTCTCCCATTCAATGCAGTTTCTCTAGCACTCATGAAACACCAGTAACACTTAACCTCATAAATTTGACGACATTGTCATTTAAGGTGAGATAAGATAAATGTAAAATTTAACATCATTTGTAGACAAGCAATCCATACAGATAATGATTATGTAAGATGAAAAAATGCTTGTTAAGAAGCCACTTTACAACACCAGCTTTCCCATAAATTCTTAATTGCACATTTACCATTCTAGAGTTTGTGGATCATCTGTTTTGGAAGCCATATTAGGTAATAGCTGACCACCTCCTTTGCGATTATTAACCTTGATTCAACTCTGAGAGAAGATAGAAGCAAGATGATAAGATTCAAAAGCGAAAGAAAGGTATGGTAAGGTTTGTTATTTTATCCTAGTTATTTGTCTTTTTCTTTAATAAAAGATGAATAAACTTTTAGCTCTTTTACTGGTCTATGTAAAGCCTTTTGTGTAATCTCTTTTCTAATTCTTCAGAGCTTTTCCAATGAAAACCTAGTTTCTTTTCTCTTTCTTTTCTCCTATTCTTTTTACTTTTTAGGAATTTCTCACAATCACTATGCCTCATTAGAACAACAGAGGCATTTTTTAGATTAGTAGCGAAGCTTGTTTCTGAAACAATTTATTTATCTTGGTAGCTTCGGTCAATGTGTGTGCTATGCAGTGGAACAAACCAGGAAAAATCGAAGATGAAATTATTACCATTCATTGCCAAATTAGCAATGGCCCGAAGCCACTCGAGAATAGTTATATTTTTTGATGATCGCAACAGCAACATAAGGAAGCATCTAAACCCCTTCCTCAAATCTTTCTTGAATTTTATATCTGAAGGTGGACAACAAATAAATCAATAGAAGGCTTTGAACACCTAAGACATTATTTATGTTATTTACTGAACTCAGTAGTAGGGGTTCATAGATGTGTAGACTAAATTGAAGAAAGAGATTCTCTTAGAACAAAAAGCTATTTCTGTGGCAATCTCTTTTTGTGCATAACATGTGGATCATATAAACACAGTTTATATTCTTCTATATCTAACAGCTTAAGCTGTTTTTTAGTGACTTTTGATATTTCAATTTGAATGTTTGAATGTTTGAACAATTTATTTTTATATGTAAACATTTATTTTTCCTTTTCGCTTTAATGGAGGACTCAACTAATAGTTTGGAAGAAAATTTAAATCAAGTAGCAGCATGAAACAAAATTTCCCTTCTTGAACCCTGACGAAAATATCTGGAGTAAGAATTCAAATATGATTTGATTAAAAATTCTCATGATCTGTAAACAGAAATACTTTTATCTTATTTTAATGCCCATCATTTTTTTTCCATTTTTGCTCTTATGCTACACAATTCAAACAGACCAAGAAACATATTTGTGGACTGAAGGAATTAAAACAAACTAAACATGTATCTAGGACTTCTCAGTTAGAAATTATTGCATCAGTATGCTGGTCTTCTCTGCATTACAGTAAATGGATGATTAACCGGAAAAAGATCCACCATCACAATTGATGATATGCACATCACAAAAATACTGTAAGGGGTTCTATCAAAGTCTGATTGTTAATGGGCAAAGTGGAGAGAATCACCATAGTCAGATTTGATGAAATGGAAGAATGTCGTGCATGAAGAGATAGGTGCATTAAACATCTCAATATAAGCAGAGGATTCAGAAGAATTCAGTTCTTATTGAAGAAGAAGCCAAGGCTTTATTTAGTCACAGTGTCACACGGAATATTCAACAAACTCTATTATATATGAGGTCAATAATTGTGTAATGAGGAGTAAAATGTTGTCTAAACATGCCATTGGAGCAAGTACTTATTCAAACTCTACCTTCCTTTAATCAGTCTTGAAAGGGTCTTGATATGGTTTAGATGTTATCCAAATATGATTATAACCTATATCTTCCACTAAAAAACTTGACACCCCAAGCTATCATAGTGGAATTAAGAGGAACTCATGACCCCAACATTTTATTTTATTTGGATAGATGACATTTAGCAGCTTTAGTAACATTCTGTTATCCATTAATGAACACTGATATCTTCTAAGGTTTTAGGTGACAAGAAGGAGATCCTGCTTTGATGCACAAGGAAACCAGTTTATCCAGAGATTGTATCTCACTGGTAGCTTTATGAAATGTATTTGAGTGGAAATGTATAGCTAGGGTACTCTTACTATTTTAAAAAATCATAGTTTATACTAATAACAAAGCCCAAAGACACCTCAAGAAGCATGTGCATTTGTGAAGTAAAATGTGGTCTTTGATGCACATTAATTTTATAAAATATGTTTCAAAGTATGGTCTACTAATAATAATTAAGACTACTATTTAAAAGAAAATTACTGCAGCAAAAGGTAGTAAAACTCCCAACTGCCAATCTCCATTTGAATATCTAGAAGACATTTTATTTTTCAGAAATAGAAGATATATCTAATTAGAGGCAAGGTATCATGCAGCTACAAATACATTTTCCAAAACCCTCCATTATATCTGAAATTTTTCAAAACATTTTCTTATGGATTACATGCCCACAAATCCTTAATAGGCAGGAAAATTTTGCACCCTTTGTTTCATTGTATTTGCATTTATTCGAAAGTGCACTATCTTCCTCCTGTGATATGAGCAGGATACTTTCCAGTGACTTTTAGGAAAAATGAAGAAGTTTGTCAAAGAGCACATCATAAAAATTGGTATTCATAAAATTTTGCAAAATCCATGAAAAAATTCACAGCCATCATGTTTTTATTTTATTTTATAAATGCAATGCTCAAATTGTATAAGAACAAAAAGAAAAAAAAAAAGCAACCTAAGGGCAGCCTATAGCATATAGGAAATATAGAGGGGGCTTGAAGGGAGGTACAAGAGATGAAAAAAGTAGCTAACCCACCATCAAACAAAAATCAAACAAAAAACCAGGTTTATCCCCTATGCATAAATTAGTCCAAGAATATAAATTACTATTAAAAGAAGTTTCATCCTATGACCAAAATTTCTTCATTTTTAAACACAACTCTGTTTATTTCATGCCAAATGGTCTAGAAAAGGCATAGGGGAGCTGCCATCCAAGCATTTTTCCGCTTCTTGCCATGAAAGAACCATGCCAACATAGAAGGGACTCTCTAACCGTTAAAGGAAAAACCCATGTAACACCAACCGGGAGTTGCTGCTATAGACACAACATCCTAACCTTTGAGCAATGCACTAAGATAACTATGATTAGCAGTTTCTTCATCCTCTCCATAAAGGACACACCTATTGGCTAAAGCATCCCCTTCTTTTAATTGATCCAATTTTAACACTTTTATCACCTTGACCTTAGCAAAAAAAAACCCTTGATAGTAGCACCCAAGGATTCCAAACAAAACGATAAGGGAATCAGGTTAAGGTTGACCGATCTAGGATTTTGTAAAGCCTCTTCACAAAAAAAAGCTCATCCTTAGTGACCATAGCCTATCAGTGATTTCGGACATTCTTTAAGAAAGCAACCTTGGGACCATCATGTTTTATTTAAAAATTACTTTAATGAAAATTATAACAATTTCAAAGGGTGAAAAAAAAATCGAAACATATGCTTGGCCGTAACTGGGAAGTCAAATTGATTCTTTGTAGATAGAAATTATCTCAAAATGTGAATTGTTGCTATAGAAACTAAATTTAGTTTTGGATTAAAATACTTTATTTAAAAAAAATTACAAAAATAGTTTTGAAAGCCATTATTAAGTAATAGTCTTTTTCAGGCGCGTGAAGATGATAGAACAAATGTAAGTATCTGAGCGAGAACTGGCAAAAAATTCAGTGCCGTTGTCTGAGCAGAAGCTTCCGTTTACTAGCTTCAATTACCACTATCTAAATCTGAGGCTTCACCTTTTTTTATTTCAATTGTCGATGTCCTAAACAACGACATATGATCTTAAATTTACATAAAAATTAGTATTATTATTTTTTACATCAAAACTTATTTAAAAATTAAAACAAAAATATTTACTATTTCATAAATTACATCAGTTGAACCTGAATTTAATAAATTAATATTTAAATAATATATATTTACCATTTGATATTAAAAATAATTTTATATATCAATACAAATTAGCACAAAAGTTATTTAATAATTCAAAAATATTTTTAAATATTTTTAAATTTTCTCAACAAGCACATCAAGGTAGCCTTAAATTCTAAATAAACTTGTTCAATGGATTTTTGCATGAAGCTCGATTATGACCTGATGACCTGCAAATTTGCACCGAGAACAATAATATATATAAATCATCACCCACATGCATCCAAATTATAACAAATTCAGTAAACAAGAAACTCTGATTTCATGCATAAATGAAATCATATAAATATATAAAAAATTGTATACAAATATAAATATATACAAATATCAACATATATCAATGAGTCCCATAAGACGGAGTCTTTATATTTCTCTTAGGACGACGCCTATAATACCAGCTAGTTGACCTATAAGGTCCTGTGCAATCTCAAATGGAGATGATGGAGCCGAGGGAACAAATGGAGCCAAGGAGGCTTATGGATCGATATCATTGGAGTGCGAGGTCGCTAGTGGAAGTGTCTTAACTAAGATACAAGGTCAGCCATGGTCTCTGTCGATGAGATGCAATGCGGGGGATGATAAATGGACCAGGATAATGTCTGCCTCTCACCAGGCCAATTGCTTTGAAACCAGGAATGGTAAAGATGTGTACGTCTCTAGGGTATAAAAATATCGGATGGCCAGTGCATTATGGGGAAGTATGGAAGTATCGGGTGATGGGTAAGTATGGGGGGGGGGGGTATGGAGAAGTAGGCAATGTTAGCTAAGGTCTACCACGACCTCCCTCACCATCTCGACCACGACCTCGTCCACCATCTTGACCACGACCTCCCCGATCAACTCTCCCTCTCACTCTACCTCGAATGGGCTGCATCTGACTGGAGTGCGGATTATTTGAGTCCCAATGGATGATCCATGTGAGTAGATGCCTCACAGATCATAGTTGTGACTTGTCACTAATTCGCACTCCTCCACTTAAATCAGTTATAATACTTGATCTAACAATATAGTCAACAGACATGCAAGCGAGTACAGTAGCTTCCTGCAAGTGGCCCATTATATCAACCATGATAGAATGCAAGAACCAACCAAACAATTATCATCTGAGTGAATGATTGATTGAATTTGAAAAACGCTTTAGAAACACAATACTCTAACTTACCAAAACCTGAGTAGTACCAGTTGTAGTATGGAACCTCATCTCATCTCTATGGAGCGATGGTGTCATAAAACGTTGTGTAATATGATGATGCCACTGCATATATAGATCATGGAAGTCCATAATACCACCATAGGAAAACGGTGATGATCTTAACAACTCATATCATCTTAGGCAGTGCCCGACCTTGATATGTTGCCCCGATCTCTACGAACTCGTCAGCGTGCATCCACTCTGTAGTTGTTGCTCATGAAACACGATGGAGGTATCTCTGGTGCCAGCTAAAGCTGGTGCAAGACTCGCTGCGGACGATGCCACTCGGCAAAACACCTCTGTGCGGTGACATCGTTTGCTAGATCTCCTGATCAGATAAGCAAATAGATGTAGCTGGTCAACCAACTCTCCAAAGTATGGCTGCCATAAGACCTACACATTTACACTTGACATGATCGTTTGTGAATATGAATGAAATTACTATAGAACCATATACTTTTACATATACCATTACCTGATCAAGAGTATATGCATCTAGCTGATCTCGGTATAATAGAAGTACACCGGATGGGTTATGCACCCGTGTCAAAGGTACTCTCCACCTACACCCAAATGGAAGAGCTGGCTTTGGCTCAACCACGAGCTGTAGGTAATCCATTGTCGGCGACCCTCGACTCGTCTCCATTGACTACATCAACCGTCATCTGTGCAAGGCATGGAGCTCTGGAGTCTTTGGATATCTTTCTTTGATCGCCCAAAGAGTCAGATTGCCCCACATGATCTCCCGAGACCATAGGCGAAACAAAATAAACAAATAAGCAAATTAATGATGTTGTATATTATTAATGTATGTAATAAAATAAAGTTATTACATACACCTTCTTGATGTCTGACCTGTCCGTGCATGATCCAAAGCTGCCACGGCATAACTCTCGATATGTATGTGATAGTACTACATCACCCCAATTATAAGTCACAATCTGCGCAAATCTCGTAGTAGTGGGAGAAAGCACATATGCACATGCACTCCCTTCTTGTTCATGTGAAGGGCTTATCGATGCTAAAGATGAAACCACGTGCACTTTCGGATTACAAGTGACCTCATCTCGTCCAAGTCTTGGTGGATAGCTGATCCGCATAACCACCATATGGAAATAGAGGATCCTCTGAGAGCATCAGCGGGTAGGGTGACACAGAGCAGCTCCTCGCACAACTCCGCCACATCGAACACATGTCCTGTGATTCTTTGGTCACAGTTGATCACAGAGCCCAGGGATGATAGCGACATCCTGTGTAACGTGATCGATCATCTCTCCCAGTAGGTAAATGAAACGTGTGTCTCTCGAGCCACCATCTCTCCACGAGACAAGTGATAAGTAGCCAATCGAGCATGATGTGGCCCAAGCAGTATATACCATAAAATCCCGCATGGATCATGTATGGACGAATACGTAGATCCATCCTCCACGTACTGATAAAGGCTTTCATCTGTTTATCGGGTGGAGTACTTCTGGAACTAAGTATGAAGAAACCAATTTCATAATTGATTATATATAAATAACATGTTACAATATGTAATAGTATTTAAAATGCATTAATAAAATACCTTTATACGTATCTACTAAGTGTGACTGCGTCGTCTTCTGATACCAATACAAATGGATAAAAGTCTACATCATAAACCCAAGCATATATGTATAACCATAACACAACAGTATAATTATTAACAAAAAAGCATTAGAAAAATAATATCATAATCATTAATGCAGAGTACTAGTACAGCGTAGAACGAAACCACGTACAGATAAAAGTCATATTTACTTAAATAAGATTTACATAAGTCTTCAGAATCAGAAATACACATGAGTACATAAGTCTTATACAAAGAAACTACAAACATGATAGGCAAATTGTCTTACAAAAAAAAAAAAAAAATTGAGTTACTTCACATCTTTCACTGAACTTGATTTCTATTCTTACAAGACCGTCGATTATGACCCGATTGTTTGCACAACCCACATGTGATAATAGTTTTCCACTACAAATCCCGTTTCATTATGCTGCGGGTTGATTTAGGGCGTCCATGACACTATGTTTCATTATTTCGAGAAAGGTACACAACAATGACCAGGACCATCATAAAGAGGTCACTCATCTTCGTGAATATGGGATGAAACATGTTTGCCCAACGGAAAGTATCATAGTCACATTTATGTAGTGTGAAGTAGCATTTGAACAAATAATAGAAAATCAACACATCGATGATGACATGCTACTATGATATGGCTACATGGAAATCCATATATCAGTGTCTTACCACATGTGCATTTCTGGTCATGTAAGTTGAGGCGAATCTATTAGCACCTTGTTCCCTTCTTGCAACAAAGTAACTATTAAGGCGGAAAAGGTCAACTGAACTAATGTAGTGATTGGTAAGCTATGAGCTCCTTTAAGAACACTATTAAATACCTCGGACATTTTGGTTGTCATTATCTCATATCTTCGACCTCCATCATGTGAAAGTGCCCATAACTAAAGAGGGATCACCTCTAACCATTGTTGTGCTTCAAATTTAATTCTCCCAATTGTAGCCATATGCCTATTGAACTTGCGTTGTATAGTCGCTAAAGCGGCTCTGCATACCAAATTCTTCAAGAGTTTATCTTTGAAGTAGGTCATAAAACCTTTAACGAGATAACACATGCAAATCTGGTGATGAGCAAATGATGTGACGAAGATGAGGATCGCTCATTTATCTGTTACCTTAATGTCAGTCAGATATAGCACAAATCCCCATCCATTGAGTTACTCTGTTTCTGATACATGCCAAGAACCATCCCAATGCTCCAAATATTCTACTTATGTATGATAATGATGTAAATAAGCGTTATTTCCATCACACCCCATAGCAATCGATAACTTGCCTTTATACTTCTCCTTAAATGTGTACCATCAATACTTATCTGAGACGACAATGTTCAAACCCATCAATAGATGGCTTGAATGACCAGAACACGCGTTGAAATATCTTAGTGTTTGGCATATTACTATCAAATGTTTTCCAAATTACAACACATCCAGAATTTGTTTGCTCTAAGGCTAAGAACAAACGTGGAAGCTCTGTATATGATTGAGAAAAGTCACCAAATAAGTGTCTAAGTTCTTATGCTTTCCATCCAACGCGTTTTTGTATGAAATTTCGTATCCCCATTTCTCCATCACACTTGCTTGAATAGAAGCTGCAGACAATGTGAATTGTGCCTTAATAATTGCCTTGATATGAGCAGTAACCAAGTTTGAATCCAATTGATGATGGTCTCGATTCAAGCAAGGATTGACACAAGCATGCGTCCCTTTATATTTGTTGATAACAAATAAACAAGTATCTTTCACAACCATGGAACGAAGCTTCCATGGACATTGTACGATAACTGGCCTTCTTACATTTAAAACTAGCGATTTTTGGATACAACAACGACAAACTCTTTGTGTGCTTTGCAGTGAACATATATCCACTTTCATTCTCAAAACTTGGTTGAAAGTGCACGGAAAGGATGATACATGTCCATCAGCTTGAACATACAAAGTCTACAGTAGATTCATCATCAACATCTTCATCGGACTTCTTCATGTGTGATCTTCATCATCTCCATATACTCCATATGAAGGTGTCCGTTACTAGACGCTACTAGGCCTGACCATAGTCAAGTTACGCAGCAGCTATCATTTCGTGAGCCAAATAAATCTGCCCCCACCTGAGAATGATTCACTTATGGCTTGCCTCGAACAGCCTCAATATACAATTCAATTTTGAGTTGTGTTAACCATGTTCAACATCGGTGCACAGAACTGTCATCCCATATTAAGGAAGGTTGGAACCTATTTCCACTTTTTAGGGGATACTTACAATTGAGGACTAATTTGAACATTTGTTTGTCAATGGTTGTCCTTGAGTATATCATATTTGTAACACCTCAAAATATACCATCGTAGTTTCATGACATGTTTAGGGTATAAAAAAAGTTAAATTTGTATTTTTCCGGAATTTTTATTGCTAAGAACTAAAAATGATAGCAAGAAATAAATCACGAGTCAAGGTAAAAAATAGTAAAATGTCACGTTAAGGACTCAAGGGTCATAAGATAATAAGTTTACATGCCAAAATAGAATATTGAGAAGTTGAATTGCAAAAGAAAGAAAAATGAAGGACTAAAAATGCAAAAAGGGAAATAAAGCCAAAAATGGCTTTGGCCAAACAAGGCCTTGTGAAGGAAAAGAGATAAGACCAAATTTTAGCCTTTAATGAGATATTCTATTTAGAAAAGAAAGAAGGGCTAGAACCAAAGTCTGAATGGAGGAAAGGGGAGGTCATTTGGCTTTTGTGCAATCCATGGTTTTGGTTCCTCTTGGTTCAAGCTAGAAGAAGGAAGAAGATGAAAATTTGTTTTAAAAGAAGAAAACAAGGTTTGAAAACTCCTCATGTGACACCCCCAACTTGACACCCAGTGTTAGGCGAGGGTGTCACTTTTTTCTTTTTCCTGTTTACTATAAACTTATAAACTTTAAGCTTGTTCATTCATATAATGTTAAACATTTAACTTGTACTATATTCTGTAGCAGCGGATTACAAAATATATACAAGCTCCATACATGAAAGTATTCAATATTTACAATATTTACATTGCTTACAAAAGAAACAAAAATACATATGCATTATACCAAATGATCTTATAGACAGGCTTTTAGTGATGTGTTGACTTTATTTATTGATCACGAATTCTCCTATCCTCACGGTTTCCTCTTACGTATCTACGGATCTGACACGTGCTAAGCTTATAGATTAGTGGGAATAATACTCGTGGATGACCCTAATAAGGATCATCACACTTTAGACACATGCATATACATTTAACACATCATATACTTATATCCATGGCTTGCCCTCTTTCTTCATCATGTTACACACATGCTTATACATATTTCATATTTACTTATCATTGTTCATATACATTTCGTTTCTTGTTCTTGTCATAGTATACTTGTCATCACATAGTAGTGTTATGCTTCTCATATAATGTCATTTATCATATTCAAATTATTTGCATATTCTTGTCATTTGCTTTTATGTTTTATGCTTGCAAATACCTTAGAAGTGGATACGGGGAAGAACTGTATGTACTTGAAGGTGCCATCTTCTCTACCAGCTTGTTGATGATTTCTATATGTATGACCCAAAAACGGAGCCATATAATGATCAATTAGATCTATGTCATCGACTAAAACGGGACACCGATGTCATGAGCGCTAATACTTTGCTGCTTGCCTCCTATAGGCATGTCTATCTATCAAACTACCCGATCATAAGCAGGCAATCGATTTTATTATGTTTTCTTAACAATCTCTTTTTAGATATGAAAAAGATATCTCATATACATGAATAACTACTGATATCATGTATACTTATGATGTAAAACCCTAGAAAATTCTAATTTTTTGAAAAATTGTAAAATGGTAATTTCGGTTAAAATATGGAACTTTTCCATATCTCGGATGACAAAACAGACTTCAGATTTAAATCGTCTCTGAAATCTAGCTACTACGTCAAATTTTGTTGAATTCCGAGATAGTCAGAATTTCACATTTTTTGAGGCACGGAAGGTGGTGCGACATTTGGCGCATTTTGAGTGGCTCAAGATGAGACATGTGTCAAGTGGAGAGCTAGTCAAACATGAGCTCAAGTGTAGGCCATATGAGACATGTGGCATCATGTCATTGGATAGAAATCCAAAATAGATGGATAAGGGATAAGGTGAAATCCAAGGAACCAATGGGAATGTGACAAGTGGCAAGTGAGGGGACAAGTTCTCTTGACCCAACTTGACTGACCGTTGGATGGGGACAAAGAGGGAAAGAGAGAGAAAGAAGAGGAAGAGAGGAGAAATTACGGAGAGAGGGCTCTACCTTCTCTCTAGATTCCGTGTCAGTCCCTCGAATCCAGACGAGAATGAAGCGAAAGTTGATCTCCCAGCATGGAGAGCTACGCGTGGGTGCCGGTATTGTGGAGTTTTGACAACTCCGGAAGGTAGGGGTCTTCTTCTACTTGGATATTCTTTGTCTAAAAAGCCATGAAAATGGTTTTGGGTGTTGTGGCGGAAATGGCCATAGATTTGGAGTTCAAGAAATGGGTAATTAGCGATACGGGGCCCATCCTTGGACAGCCCACGGACTGGTTTGGGACTGTTAAAAACAATCCTGATTTGCTTGTTGGACTGAAATTATCCATATAAATTTGCATGAATTAGATAGCATGTGGGGTATTTAAAAATGAATGGCAAAACATATTGTGTGGAAAATGATATGTTAATGCATGCTAAATTGATGTGTTAACATGATTGTTTGAATTATATGAAATATAATTGTGTATGAGCCATTGGAATTGGATATATGAATTGGCATCATTACATTCATGTGCACGGTGACATCGCGTAGAGTCGGTGTGGGTGCACGGTATGGTTGTTCACCACTCTTGGTGAATGTGGGTTGAGTTTGTCTTTGGGACTACGTCTAATAAAGACTCATAGTTTAAATCATAAAATAAAAAGTAATTAATGTGTGTGGGCGAAGCAAGAAGGGGGTCGTTAATCCCTCAGGTGAAAAGCCTGAAACATGGGTGTAGAGACCCGCGGCATGAGGCAAATTTTCTGTATGGGTATAAGGGCCGCGGTGTAGTAGAAAGTTACATTGCCCAAGAAAACACACGATCATGTTATTACTTAGACCTAGAGTTAATTGATAAGAGTGGGATTAGTTTTTGTTAGTAATTCGCATTGGGTGTTGGTGGTAGAAAAGAGGCTCGGTATATGGGTGTCATTGGTATTACCGGTGACGATTGCCACACTTGGCATAGGCATGTGTAAGGGAGTTGGTGAGTGACTGGCATGGGCATGAAAACATTTCATGCATGATATAAATCATTCCATGTATGAATTGTAAATTGTATGGAATGTGGATGTTGTGATGTCTTGCGTGCATTTTAGGTGGGAGTGGCCGCCGTGGGAAAATTCCTTCTTGGGCATTGCTCACCAGATCATAAGTCCCCCTTTCGATTTTTATGGAGTGTCAGGGAAAATGGCGCTCCTAGGGCGCACAGAAAACGACATATGACTTGATTAACATATATTTTATTAAAACATCATATGAAACATTATGATTGAAACATGTTTGTATAGGATCACAATTCTTTCTTGAAACAATTGTAATATAATTGGTTATATTTTGGTGAGTATGGATGTATGATGTAGGCGGAATTTCGCCATGTTTGGTCTCGGATAGAGGCGTTTCGTTTTGTGGCGTTGAGACCTTTCGATGATTACACGTATTCCGGGTTGGCGGTGTCAGCCAGGACCCTTTTGGAGTCGGGGTGTCACATATGAGATATTCATTGTAAAATAATCTCTTATAAACATTTAATTGTACTTTTGCACTTTTTCATATAAAAAATTATACATGCTCTCTTTAGCTTTAGTCTTAACAATACATTTATATAACCTTTATACAATTTAGTTTCCATAACCAATTACGCTTCACTTGATTGTAAGCGGTTCTAGAATCCATTTTTGCATACAATTTTGATCCTGTAAACGAGATTGTTAGAGAAAGTGATCTTCTAACTCAATATACCCCTATGTCTTAAGTTTCTTATGGTTCCAAACATCATGTCATTTGGACTTTTAATTTGGAGATATGGTCGAACATTAAAAATGCTCTGAATGATTTACGAGACGAATATGGAGATTGTGTGTCCTATATTTAAAGAAAATTTTCTAGGAACATTAGAGACATAATTTGACCATACTTTCTTCATGAAAGTTATTCTCCCAGATGTCTAGTTTGTACAAAAATTTGAATCATCTCATTTGGATGAGTATAACTCAAGTTATGATTTAAACAATTAGCATTACTCCAGTTTAGGGGACTGTTTTGAGACAGATTTTAGGGACCGAATTGTTCCCTTACTTTGACGAATTTTTTAGGTCTAATGGGGTCTAAATTTGGATACACTTATTCTAGGAAGATTTGTTTTTCTAGAAGTTTAGTTTACCCAGAAATTTGAATCACTCAATTTGGATGAGTGAAACTCAACTTATGGCACAAATACGAAAGCGTTAGAAACCCAAGCGCCTATCTCGAGGTGACTGAAAACAGGCCTCACTTTGACAAATTTTATGGGCCTCTTGGGATCAAGTGGAATCATTGAGACTCATTTGAGTCTTCTAGATGTCTAGAGTACCCAGGAATTTTGAATCACTCAATTTGGATGAGTGATGCCAAGTTATGGCCAAAACAAAAACATGGGTTTAAAAAAAACGGGCAACATCTCCCCTAAAACCCCAGGAATTTTCTCTGTCTGAGTACTCGCCAGATTAAGGACTGTAAACCAAACAACCATTCCAAACAAGAGTTCTACACAAAAGAGGTGATAACTCCAACCAAGTATCCATACAAAATTTTATACACAAATTCATACCAAAATTCCTTACATATCTATACATGATTTTCTTCTCTTGAACTTCTCTTCTTCCCTTCTTCTCCTCTTCTTCTTTCTCTCTTCTTCTCTTCTCTCTTTCTCTCTCCTCCTCTTCTCTCTCTCCTCTCGCGTAAATACACCAAAATGGGATATTTTGGGTCTTAAGATAAGGCCATGTTTGGCTTTATCAATTTTGACTTAATTCCATTTTTCTATTTGGTCATCCACTTTCTCATCTTATTTGTCATTTGGCTTGACGATTTCCTACTTTAACATACAATCTTTTATTCTTATGTCATTTGGGTCCTTAATTGGCAATTTACCAATTTACCCTTGACTTTTGTATTAATTTTTGGTTTTGCTTATTTTATTTTTAGCATTATTTTATTCCGGAAAAATATACATTTACTTTTATTATACCCTAAACATGTTATACAACTGTTAGGGTATAATTTGAATGTTATCTCTTCCCCCTTAAAAATTTCGTCCTTAAAATTCATACGAAGCAGCGGGTATTGCGCTCTCATAGGCGCCACGTGGCTCCCAGTAGCTTCTTCCACACTTCATGGTGTTGAGCACTCATGCTTCATGCCTTGTTGCAATAGCTTCACCTCTCGAGCCAAAATAGCCTTTGGCTCCTCATCATATGAAAAATCTGCCTGTACGTGTACTTCTTGTATTGGTAGTATGTGTCACGCCCCGATTCCCGGTCCGACCCAATTGGTAGATCGAGCAAGGTTAGGTGCGAGACCATATCTTTTGGGACTCTTTACACGATTTTTTTTTTTAAAGCCGGCGGTACACAGTGGGTATGGCTGCACATATTATAACATAATCAAAATGTCATAAACATATCAAAAGAACAACCACTTAGGAATTGGTGTCCATCAAAATCTATACACATTGCAGGATCCATTTACGGCGTGTAGCATCGTTTAAATCGAGCACGGAACTTTGCATAGTGAACCTTTACAAGTGTGTTGGCCAGTGTATCTGCGGATGTTTTGATGTCTTTCTCACGTACCTACGGATTGCGCAAACATGATAAGCTTTACGGCAATTGGGAAACATATCTTATAACTTATCTTGATGCATGCATATACACGATTATAATAAGTGTGTAACAATACGAATGCTCAATTTCATGCATTCATATCTTGGACTCATACAAGTACTTATGCTTATAACAGGCTTATGTTCATTCGGGACTCCCGTAGGAGTTACAGAGCTTATTCTTATGCAGAAACTTATACTTATAACAGGCTATGCTTATAACAGGCTTATGTTAGCTGGGACTCATTAGATTCTGGCGATTCTTATCAGAACTTGCACCTCTGCAGGCTGCTGCCCTGCGAGGCTTATGTTGTTCGGGACTCAGTAGAATTCTGAGCTTATTCTTATACGAGCCTGCCCTCAGCAATACTTTGTATCTTATAACGGCTTATGTTCATTCTGGGACTCAGGTAGGGATTCTGAGCTTGTTCTATGCGGAACTTATACTTATAACGGATATGTTCATTCGGGACTCCAGATTAGGAGTTCACGGAGAACTGATAACATGCGGGCATCACCTCTTGAGGGGTATCTTTATAACGAACATGTTCATTCGGGACTCCAGAGTAGGAATTCTGAGCTTATTCTTATGCGAGGAACTTATACTTATGCGGGGCTATGCTTATAACAGGCTTATGTTCATTCGGGACTCACGTAGGAGTTACAGAGCTTATTCTTATGCAGAACTTATACTTATAACAGGCTATGCTTATAACGGCTTGCTATTCGTTGAGACTCCAGTAGGAATTGAGCTTATTCTTATGCAGAACTTATACTTATAACAGGCTATGCTTATAACAGGCTTATGTTCATTCGGGACTCCCGTAGGAGTTATAGAGCTGATTCTTATGCAGAACTTATACTTATAACAGGCTATGCTTATAACAGGCTTATGTTCATTCGGGACTCCCGTAGGAGTTACAGAGCTTATTCTTATGCAGAACTTATACTTATAACAGGCTATGCTTATAAGAGGCTTATGTTCATTCGGGACTCCCGTAGGAGTTACAGAGCTGATTCTTATGCAGAACTTATACTTATATGGGTTACACTTGTTCGGAGAGTGCAGTATTACGAGATTGCTGGGCATTATCTGACATTAGACTTATTCTTATGCGAAAGTACCCATAAGTACTACTGGTTCAAATGTCCCAAAGACGTACACTTGTGCTTATATCAAACTTATCTTTTATCTCATACGGAGTACTGTCAGCCGGTTTTAGGTCAAGGCAGGTGGCGGATCGGCAGGTTCGGGACGAGACAATCTTGGGACTCCTTACGATTTTCTTTTTTTTTTTTTAAAAACCAACTAGTACCTGTGGGTATGGCCCACATCGTTTATAGTGTCAGATATACAGTACCAAGTCCCATTTACATATTCAAAAACTATACAATTTCAATTACTGATCAGAGTGCGGAACCTACATGTAATGAACCCCTACTCGTGTGTTGGCCCTGAAGAATGCGGAAGTTCTCGGACGTCTTTATCTGGCACCTACGGATTAAAAACAGTGCTAAGCTTTACGCTTAGTGGGAAGCATTTCTTATAACTTATCACGGATGCACATGCATTACAAAGTGAATCATGATAAACATATAACAATCTTATACCTACTTCGGGAATTACACTTATAAGCGAGACTTATTCTTATCTAGGGTCTTATACTTATAAGCGATTAGATCTTATTCTTATTCGGTTCTCGCATCTGTCTTGAGAACTTGCCATGTATATACTTATCTCAAGCTTATACTTATTTCGATCTCAGTAGAATTCTGAGAACCTATGTTTATCTGGAGTACTTAAACACGATATTGGTATTTAGATCTATCTCATATCTCAGTAGGAGTTTACAAGAACTTATACTTATCCTCACGAGTTTTACACTTGTTGGTACGTAGGTATCAACGAGTACGGAGCATTATCTTGGATTGGCGAGCAATCTTATACGGGAGTATCCGTAAGTACTACTTGATCAAATGTACGCTCACGATACCAACTTGTGTGTTGGTATCATATCCCAGCTCTGAGTCCTAGGTTAGCGTATGCACATACTCATGCGGGAGTACGTAGGTACTGCGGAGTTTATCCTTATCCCGGCTTATACGGGAATGCAGAGTAGGTACTCTGAGGAAATTGATCAGATGCGGAGTACCCGTAGGTACTACATAATCTGTCGGATCTGAGGTGCCAGTAGGTACTCACGGAACTTATATTAATTACTTCGTATATTATACTTGTACTGCGAAGTATATCTGTCTGGAGACTTATACTTGTGTTACGGAGCTTATTCTTATCTTTCGGATATAGAAGTACCCGTAGGTACCTCTGAACATTTTGTTGGTACAAAGTACTAGTAGGTATTCTGAGAGCAGTTCATATCTGAGAGGTGCTAGTAGGTACTACGGGGACTTATACTTATTCTTGTATATCGGATCTTGTTATTCTCGAATCTTGTACTCGAGATCTTATACATGTATTATGGAACTTATACGGGTATCTCGAAACACATACCATTTCGGATCTTATACATGTTCACATACATGTATTTCAAATCTTATACATGTAATCTACGAACTTATACAATTACTTGGAACTTATACGGTTTTCACGGAACTTATCTTTGGTATGTCGAGGAACTTCGACATGTATTTTAGATCTTATACATGTCTTACGAGAGCGTATGCTTATACTTACGGATCTTATCACGGCATTACAAAACTTGGACGCTGTATTTCAATCTTATACATGTCTTCTGAGCTATATACTTATCTTACGGTCTTATCACAGGCATTCTGAACTTGTTATTGTCTTACGGATCTTATTCTTAGTATGTAAATTGCAGTAGGTCTGATAAGTCGGAACTAATCATGTCGTGCTCGCATATAGGGTCAGATCGGATATACGGATACATATCGAATATGGACATTAGTCCATAGCGGTCTGGTCCTGCGGATACATATGCTTATTTTCTGGAAATCTTGGTGCAGAGTGGAGGTACTCTTGGAATTATACTTATTCGGACCTCGGTAAAAAAAAGTTCTGAGGTTTCTTCTTATGTCACCGAGACTTATGCTTATAACGGATGTTCATTCGGGACTCGTAGGATTCTGAGGCTTATTCACTATATAAGTACGTAGGTACTACGGGTTCATTATACGGAGAGTAAGTAGGTACTCTTGGACTTATTTTATATTACGGGACTTATATGTTTATTCAGGTCTCCGTAGGAGTTCTGAGCTTACTCTTATTCGGAAATACCGTAAGTATTGTGCAGATCAGCAATCGCCCCATAATTTCCTTATTTATTCTTCAGATTAGTATCATATAATTACGGGAATACCCAGAACAGTACTAATAAACGTGTAAGACACATCATAATAATATCCAAAGATATTATCTGATACGGAAAAGCGAGTTTCAGTCTGAGCGGGTGCCATAGCACTAATGTCGGAATGAGAGTCTAGTAGCATAGCGGGACGAAGTCTTGGTAACTAGCAGGGACGAAGTCTTGAAGTAGCATAACGGGCGGGATCAGAGTACTGTCATCTTGGACACTAACAGTCGCAAAGTACTGTCGGGAGTCTTAGAGCACTAACGGAAATCTTAGAAGTACTAATCGAGTCTTGGGAACTGCGGGATCTTAGAAGTACTAATCGAGTCTTGGGCACTAACGGGAGTCTGAGAAGTGCTAATCGGGCGAAGTGCTATGTCAATTAATAAGCGGTCTCAAGTATTTTATAATTATATGAGTTAGGTAACTTCTTGTTTTTTAGAATATGGCATTCTTAGCCACATTATGTGTTCATGACGGTCGTATTTCATATACGGGTAGGTATAATGCGTATGTAATCACACCTTAATCATGTATTCTTATTCTTCTATGAATATACTTTACCAAGTGGAATCAATCAATGGATGCAGTCCAAACTAAAGTTATGGCATTTTCATACTGCCCAGCAGTTCTGGAGTTTTCAGAGTACAGATTGCAATATTTATTTTTACAGTGCCTTATTAAATATTTGGCACTGGATATTTGTACTATTTTAAAGTTAAGGTACTAAGTTTTCCTTCATTAACTGGAATCACCCCATTCGAACACGAAACTCAAATTCGTCAGGAAACAACTCGGACTATACTCTATAATCAAGCGATGCAGGAAATGAGCACATGGCCCCACTTTAGTGAATTTTTAGGCTATCTAGAATCAGAATTTGGAGATACCTATAAAATAGATTTGGTTTCCTTGAAGTCTATTTACGTAGCCACTTGAATCACTCAAATCGGAGGAAGAAATGAGCAAGTTATGGCCAAAATACGAAAACTGGTCAAAGCGGGAGCGGAAATTATGATCCTACCGGTGGGACTTTAAGTCCTACCGGTAGGGGACTTGGCCTTAAATGACCAGTATGATATTCTACCGGTAGGACTTCAATCCCACGGTAGGACTTCAGCGCCCAGAATGGGTATTTTCACCATTTTCATGCCTTATCCTCCTTAGACCAAAAACCTATCATGAATACTTCCAAATAACTATATTATGGGTTATAACCCATATATAAATATTGTCTAAGAGTTATGTAGGGTTTGTTGTAAACCTAACACAACTCATGAATCCCTCCTCAAAATGAGGGTTTTTCATACGATCTTGTGCTATTTAAATTTTAACACTCCTACTTTCACCGAAAATTTTGGTTTGGGATGTAATCCCCAACAACCTAGGTTGGAGCAATCTCCTAACCATACAATTAGACAGAATTCCATACAAATATATAGTTCATATGAAAATCACAGCGCTCCACATGCAAAAGGCAAGCATCCATACCTTGGCTTGCTTGATCACCTTCCTCCTCTTCTTCTCTTCTTCTTCTCTTCTTCTTAACTGCTTTCTTTCAGCTACGGGTTCCCCGATTGAAGGACCAAATTTGGTCTTTAAAATCCATCTTTTCTAAGGCCATGTTTGGCCATCAAAGAAACCATTGCAAGTTCCTTTATTGCCTTTTGTCCTCCAACTTCCCCTTATTTCATTGTGGCCTCTCCGATTCTTGTTATTTCTACTTTGGCCTATAACCTATCAACTTATGACTTTTATGCCCCCATTTTGGCAAATTACAATTTTGTCCTTAATTCTCGAAATTTCCGGGTCTCTCATTTCCATGTTTCGCATTTCAATTATGAAACATTTAAATTAAGGCTTACAAAATACCTAAACATGTCGAAGCTAGGGTATATTCGGGAGTGTTACCGGTGCGGGGGTACTGCGAGTTTATCTGTCGGGGCTTATACGGAGATACCCGTAGATACTACAGAGATTTATCGGAGCTGAAGTACCCATAGGTACTACGAAGTGTCAGATCTGGTGTACGTGAGGTACTTAGAACTTATATTTATCTGAGATACTTTGTATCTTGTACTTGTGCCTCCTGAGCATATCCTTGTCTTACGGTTCATATACTGGTATTACGGAGCTTATTCTTGTACTAATCTTATTCTTGTATTTTGGATCTTATTCTTGGATTACGGAACGTATACTTGTCTTACAGAACTTATACTTGTGTTACTATGCATATACTTATCTTACGGATCTTATATACATTCAGACATGCTTGTCTTGGGATCTTATGCTTGTTTCACGGATGTAAGTGCACGTAAAGTGCTACTGAACTTATATATTTATCGTCACGGGGTACTGCTAGGCACTACTGGACTTATACTTGTTTAACTGATACGTGAGTACTCGTAGGTACTACTGGACTTATACTTATTTTGTCGATACGGGAGTACCCGTAGGTACTATTGAACTTATACTTGTTGTACCGATACGGGAGTACCCGTAGGTACTATTGGACTTATACTTGTTTTACCGATGCGGGTGCAGTGAGTCTTCTGGGAACTTATACTTGTTGTTGATCTGGGGTACCCATAGGTTACTCTTTGGGACTCTCCCATATGTGGTACGGGGTGCGGTAGGTACCTCTGAGTTGTCGGTCTGGGGTACCATTAGTACTGGGAATGAATACAAGGTACATTCAGATCTTTACTCCTTATTCTTTATTGAGTCTTATCTACTCTTGTTTATTTACGGACCCATTTGCTAGAAATGAGTGGGACGCGACCTGATAGGATTCCGGAAGATCTGATCTGATGCGGGGTGCCATAGCACCGGAAAGTCTGAAGTCTTGTGAGGGTGTCGTAGCACTAATCGGGACAGGAGTGCGTAGCACTAATCAAAATGTAGAAGTACTAATCGAAGTCTTAGGAACACTAATCGAATCTTAGAAGTACTAATCGGGAGTCTTAGGAGCACTAATCGGGGTACAGAAGTACTAATCGGGACGAGGAGTCTTAGAAGCACTAATACGAGAATCTGAAGTACTAATCGAAGTCTTGGAGCACTAATCGGGAGTACCAAAGTACTAATCGAAGTCAGGAGCACTAATCGAGAATCTGAAGTACTAATCAGGGCAGAGAGTGCTATGTCATTTAATAAGCTGGTCTTAGGTAGTTTTACAATTATGAGTTCGAGTAACTTACTATCTTATAATAGAGGCATATCTCTTATTTGCTATGTTTCATGACAGATTGTATTTCACGTTCATGGTCACGTGTCAGTTCGTTTTCATATTACATATCATATTTATGTTTCATGAACACAGCTATGCATTTTGCATTTCCTATATTTTTCATGTTACTATTACATATGGCATTTCATATACTTGTATAGTATAATGCCTATGTATGCACACATCATTCATGTATTCTAGTCCCTCTATGAATCTATTTTACTTAGAAATTGGAATCATTCCAATTGGATCATCCAAACTAAAGTTATGACATTTTCATGTCAAACTAGTCAATTTACCGATTTTACCCGAGGGATAGTTTTAAATACTCATATTCCGGTGCCTTGACTCCATATTTGGCACTGGTTCTTTGTACTAATTTAATGCTAAGGTGCTAAGGGTTCTCTTCCAATTGGAATCACCCAAATCGGTGCACCGGAACTCAAGATACGTCCGAAACAATCTGGACTACTCTATGATCAAACTGATGCAGGGATTGGCTTGCACATGGCCCCACTTTTAGTGAATTTTTGGGCCACTTATAGTCAGAATTAGAAGGTAGCTATTTCTATATGTTTGGTTTTGCTTGAAGTCTATTTTAATTATCCACTTGAATCACTCAAATCGGATAATAAATGAGCAAGTTATATTTAAGAAAAATACAAACTGATCTGAAATAGGAAAGCAGGCATCACATGTCTGCGGTACACCCTTGACATGTCACCGTACATGATGGCTTAAATGACCGAACCTAACATGTACTGGTATTTACATCATTTCGAAAAAAGTCATACCAATTACATATCACCGAAAAATGCCTAGAATGTGTGTTTTTTCCATTTTTCCATATTTTCCACCCAATTCAACTCTATGCTTCATACCTCAAACCATTCTGTTCATCATGGTCTCTTTTCTCAAATCCTCTTTCAATGGATATCTTTCTTCCAAAAACCCATCATGATTTACTCTCAAGGCAACTCTAATATGGGTAATAACCCATACATAAACCAAACATGATAATTAGTTAGGGTTTATTCTAAACCCTAACTCAATTATTTACCATTGAACTATAATCCATCCTCAAAGAGAGGATTTCATATGCTTCTTGTACTCTTTAAGGTTTTACCCACCTTACTTTCCATAACTATTGGTTTAAGATGAAACCCTAGTAAAACCCTAGGTTTGGGCAAGATAATAATCATACAAATTCCATATGATCCATACCAAATCTCATAGAATCCATAATCAAGGTTAGTTTCCATACCTTTTTTATCATGGCTTCTCTTCTTCTCCTCTTCTTCTTCTCTTCCTCTTCCTCTTCTTCTCTCTTTTCCCTTCTCTTCTCTCCCTCTCTACGGTTCTCCCATTTGGAGACCAATTTTTGGTCTTAAATCCCATGTTTTGTTAAGGCCATGTTTGGCCAAGTCATTTTTAACACTTTTCTCATTTTTGCATCTTAGTCCCCCATTTCTCTCTTATTTCTATTCCTTCTTTTCTCTAATTGCCTTGAATCCCATAACTTATTAAATTTCTATTTTGGCATCCCATATTTTAATCTTATGACACTTAAGCCCTCAAGTGGTAAATGACCACTTTACCCTTTCTCTAATATTCATTTAGATTTCTCTTTATTTAAAAAATTTCCATTTAACTTTTAATATACCTAAACCGTCAGAAAACTACCTAGATTTATTCAGGATCTTTCAATGAAGTGTGACTCATCAGAGCAGTATTTCGAAGCATAGACACATGGAACACATCTACCTTGGCCAACTGCGGAGGGGTGACCGTCACATGGCGGTCGATTCTCGAAACTTCATATGGGCGATGAACCTCGGACTTAGCCCTTTCTTCCCAAATCTAAGCACCTTCCTCCATGGAGATACCTTTAGAACACTTTATCACCCACTTCATATTCAATGTCCTTCCTTTTCAAATGCATATGACTTTGTCGATCATTGTGACTTTTAACCTTTCTTAGAATAACTGAACTTTGCTTTTGTATCTTTTCATAATAATACGGACCAATCACTTTGTGCTCATTCAATTATGTCCAACACACAGGAGATCTACATCTCCGGCCATACAAAGCCTCATATGGTGTCATGCCAATGCTTGATTGATAACTGTTGTTATAGGTAAATTCTATCAATGGAATATACCTATCCCAACTTCCAGTGAATTCCATTACACATCCCCAAAGCATATCTTCGAGCACTTGAATCAACCTCTCAAACTGTCCATCTGTTTGCGGGTGGAATGTTGTAATGAAATTAAGCCAAATTCCCGAGCTAAGCATGAATTCCCTTCTAGAATCTCAATGCAAATCAGCGGATCTCGATCCGACCCTGATAGTTTCTTGACACCATCTTGATCATGATCTCATTACGTATAACTTAGTTAGTTGATCCATAAAATGGTCGATCACATTGCGGTATAAAAATGGAGTCGAGCTTTGTGAGTCTATCCACGATCACGGACAAAGTCATGTTTTTGTTCTGCGTGAGGGAAGGCTTGGGCTTACAAATCCATGGTAATGTTATCACTTCCGTTGAGGAATTGGAGGGATTCAAGTTGGAACTTGGTGTTGGCTTTGACTTCAGCGTGAGGTCAAACGTTTTAGACCACGTGCTCACATCCGCATCTCTTTTCATTCCTTTCCCACCAATAATCTTTGTTTCAAATCCACGGTACTTCTTATTACCTCGAGATGCATGGTAAATACCGTATTATGAGCTTGAATAAGTAACTTTTTCTTTAGCTCTTTATCATCGACATACATAATGCATTGCGGAAATCTGAACTTCCGACTTCTTTTCTGAAAAATCAGTCTTATCACCATCTTTGACCATTTATACCTTTTTGCATCTTTTCATGTTTTAGGCATCTATAATCATTTGCTTTAAAGCGTTTGCGCTTTTAATTGACTAATATAGGCTCCATCAGATACTATTATCCATTCACTCTTATTTGTATTAACAAAATTTGCCATTGCCTTTCTACTTAAGGCATCTGCTACCACATTAGCTTTTCCGATGTGGTAATCTATTATGTAGTCATAATCTTTGAACAACTCCAACAACCTCCGTTGTCTCAAATTAAGCTCCTTATGCGTTAACAAATACTTGAGACTCTTATGATCTATGTAAATTCTACACTTTTCCCCATATAAATAGTGTCATCATATTTTCAAAGCAAACACTACCGCAGCCAACTCTAGGTCATGAGTGGGATAATTTTGCTCACGTGACTTCGTACGGATGCATAAGCCCTTGCTTTCCCGTCTTGCATTAACACACATCCCGAACCAATGCCTTGAGGCATCAACGTAAGAGTGTACTCTTTTCCCGAGGTAGGTTGCGTCAATTCTGGTGCTTCAATCGGCATTTCTTTCAATTGTTCAAAACTATTGACATTTACTCCGACCACTCAAACTTCTCCTGTCTGAAGTAGTTTGGTGAGCAAAGCTATGATAGAGAATCCCTTCACCGTCTTCTATAATATCCGCTATGCCCCGAAAACTTCTCACGCCCATTAACACTTCAAGAGGCGATTTCCAATTCGTAGCTTGATCTTAGCGGGGTCAACTCTTATACCCCAGTGAGACACAATATGGCTAGGAATGAAACTGTTCTTGAATCACATTTGCTAAGCTTAGCATACAACTTTTTCTCTCTTAAAGTCTGTAGAACTATTTTCAAATGTTGCTCATGCTCGCATCTACGGAATATACCAATATATCATCAGTAAAGTCCATGGCCCGGAAGAAGTCTAAATAGGGTGAAACACCTATTCATGAATCCATGAATGCTATCGGTGCATCAGTCAACCCAAATGGCATTACTAAGAACTCATAATGGCCATAACGAGTTCTGAATGTTGTCTTCGGCACATCGACATCTTTTACTCTTAGCTGATATTACCCTCATCGAAGGTCTATCTTTGAGAAGACACCCGCTCCTTTTAACTGATCAAAGAGATCTTCAATTCGTGATAGGTATTTGTTTTCTTGTCACCTTATTGATTTAATAATCAATGCACATCCGTAGAGTGCCGTACTTTCTTTCACGAACAAACGAGGTGTACCCGAGGCTCTTGGGATGAAACCCTTTATCCAGAAGTTCTTGTAGTTGAATCTTTAGCTCTTTCAACTCAGTTGGAGCCATCCTGTAAGGTGCCCTAGAAGTAGGAGTTGTTCCCGGTAAAATCTCAATAGATAAATCCACTTCTCTTATAGGTGGAATATCAAGTAACTCTTCGAGGAATACATCCAGAAAGTCTTTCACGCTTGAGAATATTTTCCAATTCTATTTGGCCTCTTTTAGAGTCGACACGAAATAGGCCTTACATCCTTTTCCGGCCAGTATTCGGGCTTGCACGCCATTTGAAATCCACATTGGACATTGGGCCAGACCGAACACCATGTACTATCACTTTAGACTGATCAGAACATCTAAGAACTACTGTCTTTTTATCACAATCAATTATATCCCGATGTTCAGACAACCATTCCATTCCCAAAATCAAATCAAATTCACGAAATGGTAGAGCAATCAAATCAGCCTAAAATTCCCGATCATGAATAATTATAGGGCAATTCTTATACACTCTATTCACATTGACACTGTGCCCTAAAGGACTGGTTACATGCATATCATATGATAGCTGCTCCACTGCTATCATCTTATCGAACACATGCTCAATGCATACATATGAATGAGTAGATCCAAGGTCTATTAATGCATGCATTTCAATACCATAAAGAGAAATTATACCAGCAATTACTTCTGGTGTATCTTGGTCCCCAGGAGCCTTCATAACATATGCTCGTGCTAGCGCTGAAGGCATAAGATGATCTCTTATCTCATACTTATGCCTCCTCGTCCTGCTTATGCGGCTCGCCTGACCTCTACCTCTATCTCGAGTTGACGGTGGTGCCATGGACCTCCTTTTGCTGTTACTCTAAGGATTCTTATTGTCCCCTGACTCTTTGGGACAATTTGCCATAAAATGTTTAGTGCTTCCCATCCCAAAAGCACCCTCACATCCATGATCTGCAAACTCCCAGATGATATCGATGGTAATGAGGGGCACTACAGAGTTTCTCCACAGTCCTAGCTGAAGCACCTCTGCCGATACTAGGTACTCTTTTGTATTTCCTTGTCTTCTTCCTTGTGGCAAAACTATGTCTTGACTCGGTTGGGACTCTGCAAATATGCTTTTACTTGAGGAAGAAGCTCATAGAAACTCACTATTTGAAATCTTTCTCCTCTACCGTTTACTTCACATTTCCACTTTATTGCCACCGAACCAACCTATAGAAAATTTGCTTCTGCCTGAGTAATCATTATAGGCGCCCTGATACTTTATATAACTCATTTAGTCCATCCTTAAACTGCCGGCCACCGAAATGCCTTACAGAATCTCATCTGTGTTGTACTGCTGGGGTGATGGCTTCAATCTTTCATATCTCGCCTATCGATAAGTTCCTTTGAGCCAAGATGCAAGAACCGTTCCACTCGATTTCCCCGTACATATCGAGACATGTGGCCTCAACTCCTCGACTAAAACCCCATGGAGGATTCCAGCTTCTCCACCCCTTAACACCAGCTTCCACAAATCATAAGCAATCATTCATAATAGGGAACCGCACATGCCAATTTCTTGATCTAAGAGGCATTCACCTCCTCCACTATTCTTTTCAAGAAGTCAAACTGTAATTCGCCTTTATTAGACCTCTTCCATGTTTTCACCCATGGAATTCCTCGCCCATGTCTTCCTACCACCATATCATCTGTGGCTGTGAAATGTCAATCTCTCTGACACCTGAGCCATATCCTAAGATATCCTCAGCAAGACTTCATTTGGTCATTTGTGGGGCACGACCCCCACTTCTACGATGAATATCTGTGCTAAACTAAACCCAATCTCCCAAGTTACCACTCACCGCTTCTTTCAACTTACTGAGGACAATCCATCATATACAAAACACAAGCACACATCCAATATTAGTCAACACTTACTAAACACATGTTTTTTTTTTTTTTTTTTTAATCTTATACTTATCTAGAATCAGTCAAACTGAAAGTTTTTCCATAGACGCCAAACTCGAAGCTTCATATCATTAACTCAGGATTTCCCAATCTCTACACCCTGTCGCCAGGGTGTCACTTTTTTTTTTTTTTTCTTGTTTAATATGAACTATAACTTTGTTGAATTGGCGCATATAATGTTAAATATTGAATTTTATACTTATATTTAGCTTCAAGTGACATGCAAATATATACAAGCTCCACAAATATATGTTCAACATTTACAATATTTACATCGCTACAAAAGAAACAAAATACATTATACATTATACCAAGATCTCCGCTGGACACCATAGTGCTTTGACTTCATTATTGACTATGCATCATTCCTGCCCTCCCGCTTTCTTCTGTCATTGTAATACCGACGCAATCGCTAAGCTTGATACTTAAGGGAATAATACTCGTGGACGACCCCTAATAAGAATCATCACACTTAGATATACATAGATTTAACACATCATATACTTATACCCATGCTTATGCATATTTCATACATGTAATTTACACATGCTTATACATACTTCATATTTACTTATCATTGTTCATATACATTTCATTTTTTATTATCATTACAAGATACTATTATCACATAAGAATACATGCTTCTCATATCATGTCATTTATCATATTCAAATTATTTATAAGATTTCGTTTACTGGCTTTAATGTTCATAATCTAAAATGTCTTATGTTGATGTCAGTTAACCAGGTGCTCCAAGGTACCGGTCACTGATGTGATTTGACACGCCATTTCAAATAATGCCACAACATTCAATAAGATCATGTCACTTCCAATTCAACAGCCTCTAATATTGTACAAACCATGATGCAGTAATCCAGATCCCCTACAGGCATGCCTGGTCTATCCAACTACCCTGCCATGTTTGGCATTAACTGGTCTATTATGTTTTCTGTGAACAATCTTTAAGATATTTTAAAAAGATATTCATTATGAATG
Source organism: Tetrastigma voinierianum (assembly GCA_016808115.1). Taxonomy (NCBI): domain Eukaryota; kingdom Viridiplantae; phylum Streptophyta; class Magnoliopsida; order Vitales; family Vitaceae; genus Tetrastigma; species Tetrastigma voinierianum. The sequence goes on along the minus strand of JAEQBH010009046.1, from coordinate 212,096 downwards.
ACAACTATCGATATCAGCGTATACTTGGGCGATATTCTATTGATCAAACAATCCTTTATAAATGATTTTAATTGTATTTCATGTACTCTTTTTCATATAAAAAAATTATACATGTATTCCTCTTTAGCTTTCATATAACAATACATTTATATAACCTTTATACACTTCGCTTCCATAATCCACTCTGCAAAACGCTTCTAGTAAACTCCCCAAGTCCATTTTTTGACTATACTGACCCCATGGTTTCTGATTGTTGAGAAAGATTCTAACCACAATAATATACCCCATGCTCAAGCTTCAGTGTTCAAACATCATGTCATTGGACTCTTTTAATTTAGAGATATGGTCTGTAAACATTTCACTGCTCCTCGACAATTTCCTGAACGTAACTGAATTGCAGCCTATATTTGGAAAATTTTATGGGAACATTAGAGACATAATTAATCATACTTTCTTCTCATGAAAACTATTCTTCCACATGTCTAGTTTGTGCAAAAATTTGAATCATCTCATTTAAATGAGTATAACTCAAGTTATGATTTAAACAACCGGAATTACTTCAATTCAGGGGACTGTTCTGAGACATATTTCTGAGACAAAATTGTTCCCTTACTTTGACAAATTTTCTGGGTCTAATAGGATCCAAATTTGGATATAATTATTTCAAGGATATTTGTTTTCCTAGAAGTATAGTTTACTCATAAATTTGAATCACTCAATTTGGATGAGTGAAACTCAACTTATGGCCTAAATACCAAAACTGTTCCGAGACCCAAAACTATATCAGAATTGACCCGAATATACCATTACCTAATTTTCTCAAGTACACTAAGTCCAAATTTAGAGACACCTATTTCAGGGAGATTTTTTTCTAGATGTCTAGTTTACCCAGAATTTTGAATCACTCAATTTGGATGAGTGAAACTCAACTTATGGCTTAAATACCAAACCATTCCCAAAACCCAAAACCGTATTTAATTGGACTGAAACAGCCCCACTTACCTAATTTTACGGGTACACCTAGTCCAAACTTAAGGGCTATCTATTTCAAGTAGATTTGTTCTTCTAGATGTTTTCGCATCGCTGATTTTTAATAACTCAATTTGATGAGTGATGGACAAGTTATGGCCAGAACAAAAACATGGGTTTAAAAACTGGGACAAAGATCTCCCTAAAAACCCAACATTTTCTATACAAATTTTTCCTTTAATTAAGTGACCATAACCAAACCAAACAACCATTCCAAACAAGGATTATACACAAAAGAGGTATTCAAACCTTCAAACTGCGTGAATAATACAAAATTTCATATGGTCAGAATTACAATTAAATTCTCAGATAACCATACTGATTTCTTCTTCCCTTGAAATTCCCTTTCTTTCTTCCCTTTCTTCTCCTCTTTCTTCTTCCTCTCTTTCTTTCTCTTCTCTTTCTCTGTTCTCTGTTCTCTCTTCCTCTATGTAAAAGCTCTATCAAAATGGGATATTTTGGGTCTTATGATAAGGCCATGTTTGGCCTTATCAAAATTATGGCCTTATCAAAATTTTGACATCAAATTCCATTTTTTTTTCTATTTGGTCCTCCCTTTCTCATCTATTTTCCATTTTAACTTATTCAATTTCCTACTTTAACATACAATCTTTTCTTCTTATGTGATTTGGGTCCTTAATTGGCACTTACCACTACCCTTTGACTTTTATTAATTCCTGTTTGCTTATTTTTTTATTTTTAGCATTATTTTTATTCTCAGAAAATGTACATTTACTTTTATTTGAGCACCCTAAACCTTTATAAACCGGCTGCAGATACTTGGGGTGTTACACCTCAAACTCCTTCCTTGTGCTTATGTTTTGAAAGTTAGAAACCCTAACTCTTTCTAAATGTGTTGTATGTTTGTTTGAGCAGGCAGATCCTCAATCATGAGTACTCAGAGCAAAGTTTAAAATGTCAGTTTGTGGAGATGTTGTCAAAAATTTTCAAAACCCACGTTCTTTCGGGCATAATACGCTGCATCACCTCATCCAAATTGAAAGTGATTCAAATTTTAGCAGAACTAAAAAATTCTAGGAGAACAAATTCCTGGTAAGTGTATCCAAATCTCGACTTCATCACCCAAAATTGGCCAAACGAGGCTTTATTTTCAGTCAATTCTCGGTTTAGTTCTAATGAAGCAGCGCTTTAACGCTTTTGCGGTTTAGGCCATAAGTCGAGTTTCACTCATCCAAATTGAGGATCTAAAATTTCGATAAACCATACCCTTGGTAACAACTCCTTGAAATAAATATTTTCAAATTCGATCCCACTGACCCAGGCACTACTGTGTTGAAATCCTATTTTCGCGTCGATATGTTTTTGGTGTTTTGGTACAAATAAGTATTTGTATTATAAGTCGGGAAGTTTCACTATCCAAATTGGAAAAAGGATTCAAATCTCTCTTCGGTAAACTAGACTTCAGAGAAAAAATTTCCCCGAAATGGTGTATCCTACAAGTCAGGATTCCCATTGACCCGTGCACCCACCCAAAATGAGGCCTCATTTTCTGTCGATTCTCTCGGGCTTAGTTCACGCCGCTGCTTCAACGCTTTTGGTATTTAGGCCATAAGTTGAGTTTCATTCATCCAAAAAATGAAGATTCAAATTTTCATGGTAAAACTGGGCCTCGGGAGAATCAAATCTAAATAATTGTATTCAAATTGGACCCCATCGATCTAGAAAACGTTAAAAGTGAAAAGGGTTGTTGGTAGGAAATATTTAAAGAAAGTATTTGAAGTAAATAACTAAAAAAAAGGTTGATATATGAAATATGAACACATGAATTGTAATACGAACATGTAAATGACTAGTGTAAGACTCGAGAAAATTCGAATTTTCGAAAAGGGCAAAACAGGCTTCGGCCAAACCGAATTTTTTTGGGATTCTGATGATGAAACTGGACTTCATCTGGGATCACTGCGGACCTAGTTTACCACTTAAGTCTGGCCAAATTCCAAGACAATCTAATTTTCACGCTTTTCGAGGCACTGTGTGTTCAAAGGGGTCAGATGACCTGCCACAAGTGAGACGTGATATGAAAAAGTCACATAATACTACACGTACCATGTGACACATGTTGCATGACTAGCAAGAGATTATAAATGAATGGCTTTAGATTACACGTGGTCGCTGAAGCAAAATGAAGGGACATTTATGAGTCTGAAAAGTTAAATGAGTATAAGACAAAGTTGTGGTTTTCTTTCTCCATGGAAACAATAAACGCAAGATGGTGGGATTTCAGATCTGTAGAGAGAAATTGTGACTTCTTTTGATTTCCTCTCCTGTTCTGACCACTCCGCTCTCAACTTAACAAGAAGTTAAAGTCGATTCCACGCTGGGCGAGGGCTAATGCTGGGCACCGATTTTTGTGGAGTTCGACAACCCAAGAAGCAGGATCTTTTCCTACTTGGTTTATTCTCGTTGTTTCATTTTATGGACGGGATTTACTGAGGCCTGAACTACTGTGGTTATCTCTGGCCCCCAAAATCCTTGAACCGAGTGAAAACCCTGCAGGTGGCCGAATGGCGTTTTAACCCAGGCTTCAATGTCATTTGATTTCAGGTTGGATTTTTTCGTGATGTTCGAAAGTAGATTCAAAATGAATTGTTTACGGTTAATTAGCCCACAAGTAGAGGCCAATTTTTGTGTTATTGTTAAGAATTGAATAACATGATCAGTAATTATTTTAAGATATAAACATAAAAGATATTGTTAATGGATTTGTTTGAAATGGATGACATTCCATATGCACCGAGGCACCCGGGAGGCAGACAGCGTGAGTGCAATGACATGAAAGAAAATGAAAACGACAGAAAGGAATTCTTGCTGAAGATTTTTCAGCGCACCGCTTCGAGAGTGGTCCAACAAATCATCTCTGGTGGTCAACCATGACCTGCTCTAAACGATCCAGCCAATTCACCCTTAGGTTGTCCGCAGAGTATTTGTCTGGGACCCTGTGAGGAGTTTTCGAGAACAAAAGCTTTTGTTTTAAAACTCGTATTTTACCCGTATTCGCTTAAGCATGTGTGAAGGAGTTGGCGAGGACTCGAGACACGGGATTGGTCATGTAGACATTCTAGCATGATCATGTATTTGCTTGAAAAGGCATTGTTTACTAGCGATACGCACTTAAAGTGAGTAACCTATGCAGAGATTATCACTTCACTGGCTTTGCTCACCCCGCCGAGGGATCATTATTTCAGTATTGTGAGGTATAAGAGAGCCTCTTAGCGCCACTGTAGGTCAGGAAATGAGAAGAAAGCCGACATGTGGCTTTGGTAGATACTTTTGTATAACATGTATTAGAAACTGTAAATTTTAATATATGTTAGAATTAAGAGTGATTTATTAACTCTTGAACCATGTAATATAGTTGATATATATTTTGTGAGTATTGATGCATGGGCACAAGTGGCTACTTTCACTGCGATGTGGACCTATTTGTGGGTCAAGTGTAAATGTCGACTGTGTTGTATTGGGGTAGAGCCCCAAGACAAAGGAGACTATGCCTCGATTGTGGAGTGGTGTCAAGTTACCCGACATCCATGCGAAAGATTCCACTGTGCTGGGATTCGGTTATCAACGACACCGGATTGGGGCGTCACAACCAAGATGACATCTCTAACGCAGATAAAACTCAATAAGCCTCGATTTCGCGCATATTCCAGTTAATGGACAAGAGTAAGTCGGGTCCCGCTGGGTCATTAAAGCGTCCCGCTGGTCACATAATACAAGCATAGGTCAACGTCTGCATGCTGATGATACCTTCTGGGTATATACGACCCCGCCGGGTCACATAACGTGCATAGCCAACGTTGTACAAATGACATACATCAGGTATATACAAAGATCTTCCGTATCCACGCTCGAATATAATGTGCATAAAAAATAAAAATGTAAAATAAAGATGTGATATCAGATAATATGAAACATGACACATGAAAAAGGCATGACATATGCAAATGATAAGAAAGATGCATATGATATGTAAAAGAAATATATGTTTATAAGTTATTGTATATGTATACTGAAATTAAGGATCACTGCAAGTGGTCTTATATGTTATATGTTTCCCACTAACCTATAAGCTTAGTACGGGTGTTTCATCTGTGTAAGTACTGAAGAGGACATTCATGACATTTCGCATCCGTCAGGGCCAACACAACAATAGAAGCCCACCCTAAGTAGGTTTTGGATTTGTTTTTTTATATGTAACAGAGTTATAATAAGAAATTGTATAAGAACAAGTAAATGAGACTCTGATATATGTAATATAATATTATGAATCCCACTATTTTTGGTTGTTTTTAGTATGGTATATGTTATAAGTTTTATTTCTTTATGAAAATATATATAATTGGGGCCCACCAGTCGCCCAAAGATCTGAGAACTCCACTGTCCCATCCTCACTCAGCTTTATGTGAAGCATGGCCAACACCTGTCTCAGCCCCAAACTGCAATCAATCCAATATAATCCAAAAGGTAAAATGAGCACTGACTCCATTGTTATCAATAGTGCGCTTCCACCTTCTCAAAAGATACTATTATAATAACATACCACGAATAAGTGGAAAACAAACATAATTTACCTATACAAATGGTCCAAAATAAATTAAATAATATGAGATGTCACTATCCTTATCATTAAACCACATTCGATGCTACATTCAATCACCTTACCCAAGGAATAACAACCCAAAGAAAGAATTTGGCTATATGAAAGTTCACATCTCCACTTGATGCTTACATTCAATCAAATATCTTGTGTTCTCTCGAAAATTGTTCATGTTCTCTAAATTGAATGTTTCATGTGTTCTTTATGTTTTTCAAAAAATAAATTGGGAACCAAGCACGTACTCATTATTTTTTTAGTTGTTCTCAATTTTTGTAATAACATAAAACAATTTTAAAAAATTGGAACCAAACAAGCCCATTTTTCTTTAAGTCAACATCATCAGACAACTTTAATGATAGTTAATTACAAAATTCCAAAATTTTATAATTTTTTCAAATTTAGGATTACTAAGTTTGTGAGTTTTGTATAAAACATCATGATGAGAGTTTGGAATCATAGTGATTATCATTGATGTCCCAATTATAGTTTGTTGTTTTACCTACTAGTGGAGTAATAAAATGTTTAAGTATTTAAACTTATATTCTGGTTTATCTTTAGGGATAAACGTAATGGTTGTGGTGGATGCACTGCCCAAGATGAAAAGCAGCTTGTTGAAGAACAAAAAAAACTTGAACATAATGACGTAAAGACATCATTAATGGTGATGCATCACCTATAATAAAAGCGAAGATTTGAATTCTCGTCATGCCAATGAAAATTCATTTGAGATCAATGATGATTCAAATTTCAAATTGGTTGCCTTTTGAGGCCCGAATCAAGTGGTAAAGGGTCGTAGAGTTGGGAATAAGAGGTTTTAGACTCAATCCTCAGAAGCAACATAATATTATAACGTGCTATAGAAAGTGAATAAATGTAAGAAAATTTTAGAATATTAAGTAGTGAAATCCAATTAATGAAGCTGCGGTAAGAAAAGTCTAATGATTGAAAATATGAAAATCTCCACCTGACAATGTGACGCCCCAAACCCAAAGTGTCCGTTGACTACCCATCAACTCAAGTGGAATACAAGTGGATGTCGTTACCCGATGCCGCCAGAAAACTCCAAGTAGTCTCCTTTGTACGGGGAGCTCTACCCAAATACATCACCTGCATAAACCTGTCCCAACATCAATCACCTGATTACAAACGACCTATTGGGCCCAAAAACCAATACTAATCACACTATATCCAAAACAATTATATCTCACAATATATTCCAACTATATCCATAGTGCAAGAGTTAATGATTTACTTAAGTACAACACATATTAAAACGAAAAGCATTCTACATATTGCATACATCACCAAACCAGCCACAATCCAGCCTTTCTTCTTAAACACTTTTGATGACGTGGGTCAGTCTACCTCGTCGCTCCCTATACCCAAAATATAATATCCCTCGATTGTGGTGAGCTAGTGCTCGCAGTGGGAATTATCCCAAGTGGGCTACTCTCCACCTTAAGTGCATATGCAATGTCTAGAATAAACACACATTCAAGCAAATACATGATCCTACTCAACGCCTACACGATCAACTCATACCCCGAGCCCACTCCAATTTCACACTCGCTTCTGCCTACGCATTTAAAACATCTTTTCAAAACAATTTGGTTGCTGAACTATACTACCCAAGTATTCTGCAAAATATGGGACTACCCTCCGAGGCAGCGGTGTTGGAGAACCGAAACAAGCCACGGCCCTCATCCGAAATGATCTGGCTTTAACACTCCCAACCCTGCTCTCTGAAATTCATCCCTGCGGAAATTCCTTTCAAAAACGTTTTGCTTTTCTTCACTCTTTCCATGTCATGCACTCACCTAATTTCTGTGCTACCCCAACAAGATACGTAAACGACATGACGCCATTTCAATAACCCTCATACGATTACCACGCAAATATATCACCACGCATTATATTTACATAATTTAAATCACATAATCACGATGTGTCTCACCAATTCATTACTAATCTCAAAATTAGCTCACTTCGCTAATTATCAAACACTTAAGGCTTCTCCAATTCTAATTACTCAATAAACACATTTTCATTGTAAATTTTCGTGTCACCTGCTCATATGAACAAAGTAAAACCCTAGCTGGCTATTCCGTCACTATAAAATCATCTCACCTTGCATCCCGCATTTCACGGCCATCCCTGACCTCAACCAAACCAATACATGATTCAACACACAAATGCACAATCAATCAACCCAAATCAGCCGTGGCAGTCACGGCTGCTCCATTTGGGTTTCAAAATTTTATAATAATTCGGTCTCAAGATTTAGGACCGATCAAACTGCCCTCACTGGCCATTCAACCAAACATTGCAACAGATATCTGCACCAGTTAGTTCCGTGTGAGAAACCCCACCCCTGGAGCCATGAAACTCCCCTAAATCCGGCACTCCACGCTGCCTTCGGGCCCGCTGCAGCAGCCTTTTCTCATTCCGAAGATCACGACTCCGGCCTGATCTCCTACACTTCTAGAGAGAAGGTGGACGTTCTCTCTCTAGAAAACGCCATTTTCAGTTTCTGTAAGAAAATCCCCAACTTCCCACGTTTTCTCCTACTTTCAATTTGAGAAGATGGTTACTATTCTGAATTTTGTCATTTAGTGACTTAAACAATTTCCAAAATGACTATTATGTCCCTTTTTTCCTAGTTTTTACATTCTGGCTCTATCATCTCTACTGGTCCATTTTCATCATTTCTCTACCTACTTTAATTTAATTAACATGTGTACGTGTTATATTAATGACTTCGTCTATCAAATCTTTTTACCAAGACCCGAACCAGCATGCCTCGAAAACGTGTCAACCCGAACACTATCTCTAATTTTACCGAAATTTTAATGCGGCTAGCTATATTTCATGACGATTCCAACGGTAAAATCCGTTTCATCATCCAAGATCTAAAGAATTAATTCCGGATTTTTAACCGAAATAACAATTTTGTAATCGAATTTACGATTTTGCCCTTTTTCCAGAAATTGGAATTTCTCAGGTCTTACAGACAAGAAAGATGAAATGTTAAGAAGCATCCAACTAAGTAAGAAAAAACACCTCAAACTATCCAAGTTTTGTTAGCTTTGAAATAACAAATGCTGAAAACCTTAATAATGATAGTAGCTGTGAAAGTATTTTCCCTAGTCTTTCTGGGTACTTGTAGGGAAACTTTAAGAGAGGGAAAGAAAAAGCAAGTGAACATTGTTACTATTCCAATGCAACTCTTGAGAATTACTTCCCCCAAAAACCATTTTTCTGGAAAACCACTTTCCTTGGTTCTCCATTCTTCAATATTTCCCCCTTAATGCATACTTTATCAGTTATCAGTTAACATTTTTCCCAAAAATTAAAAAATAAAAAACTTGTGTGGGTTTTTTTTGACTTGCTTACAGCTAGAAGGCATCTGGCCACCATTTAAATGATGCCTGCTGGGTCCTTTACTTTCACTAAAGGGAGAAGCAAACAGAGAGAGAGGAGAGAAGAAAGATAGAGAGAGAGGAGAGAGAGCAACAAAATGAGACGGTGATGGGAGGCGGAAGGAATTGCTGGTATTATTTATCACTTCCATCCTTGTGTACCCTTTTCGTATTTGGGTAACTTCATTTTTACTAGTTTATTGAATTAAGAATTGTTTAGGAGGGTATTATTGCATTACTAGAATTAATAATTTTTTATAAAATTTAAAAGTTAAAAGTATATTAAATTAAAGGAAAAATACCAATTTAAATTTCGAACTCGAGACTTTGTCATTTATATTTAACTTTAAAGATATGTAATTTTCATTTTAATGATACCTCTACCCTGGTATATTCTCTAACCATAATACGAACTCGAAAATAAAAAAAAAAATAAACTCATATTATTAATAAAATAAATTTTTAATTTATAATGTTTTTAGGTATCTAAATTTAATTTTTAAAATTAAAAATTAAATCAAGTAAAAATCTGAATTTATATTCCAAATTTTTAAAGTGAACTATGTATCAATAAAATATATGAATTTGGGTTTAACAAATTGCATGGATATATTAGTTTTGAAAAGGCATGTTTGATTTTATGAATTAAAATAAATTTAATTAAAATTAATAATCTTAAAATTCACTTAAATAGATTTCTAAATTTTGTAATAAAACTAAATAATCATTTTTTTTAATATTCAAAAACGCTTGTTCTTTTCCAAAAATTCTTGATTTACAAGATTTTCATTTAATGTTTAATGCACTTTAGTTACAAAGTAGTAAAACACATTTTAAAGTTTTATCTTAAAACATTACTAAAATTTACTTTTAATCACAAAACAAATTAATCATTCAATTAAAAATTAAATTTTGATTTTGATTTAAAATAATTAAATTTGGATTTTTAGAAAATGTGAGTTATTAACTTTGACAATTTTGAATAAATTTTTTTAGAAAAATTGAATATTAAAAAAATAGTCTTTAATTTTCTATTAAAAATTTTATTAATGTGTTTAAATTATGAAATTTAAGATTATCGATATTTAAATTTAAAATTTTAATTAAAATTTTATTTTTAATTCATAAATCAAATTTTCTTTCAAACTAATAATTCCATTCAATTTGCTGCATTTAAATTTTACTTTTTATTTAATTAAATAATTCATTTTAAATTTAGGAAATTCAAATTTTATAAGATTTTAATTCAATTTGTTTTAAAAAAACATGACAATTATTATTTTTAATTTTAAAATTAAAATTAATTTTTTCTAAAACCTAAAAAATTAAAATTTATTTTCTATTCATAACACTAATTTATTTTCTCAATTCTCAAGGTTCGTATTATGCTTAGGGATATCTTACAGGAGAAGTATCATTAAAATGAAAGTACATATATTTAAAAAAATATTATTTTAGTTCAAGACATAAATGACAAAGCCATGAAAGTTCAAGATTTAAATTGGTATTTTCCCTAAATTAAAACTATATAAAAGTCATAATGTATTTAATAGTAACTTTTTAAAAGTTTAAAAAAGTTTATAAAGAAGCTGTCGTTTTCTCATTTTCTTTCATCTTTTTCTCTTGTAACCTATTTTCTTCAAGCAATGAGGGGATTTTTTTTGCCATTCTTGACCTGAAATCACCCATTTGAATGCTTCTTTAGTTCCTTGTTTAATAAAGTGATTAACTTACAAAGATTTAAGTTTCAATAATATTATTTTTCCTTTAAAAAAAATTTATAAAGATGATGCGCAGTCAATTACCACTCTTATAGTTTTTGATGAAGTAGACCTATATTGAAAAAATTATATATTTTTATAGAAATTAACTTTTTATTACTTTAATGACTCTTTTTATACGAGTATATATACTTTCTTCAAAATTTTCTTCCACTTTTCTTAAAGATTTGAAACAATTTTTGATCGAGTAAAGCCATTGATGAGTATCTTGAATACTCATTTTATCCCCATTTTGTGATTAGGCCAACTATTGAGAGGAAACAAGCGAAAGTGAAGAAAAATCGGCAAAGGCTCATCACACGGTCGCGGTAAACATGTGATCATTTTGCCTGAGTGATGCCCTTCTATGGATCCCTCATTGGTATGATCAAATTCTAAACTTCGAGGGCTTTCCGTAGATACCAAGATCGTGTGATTCGAAGTCCGGATGAAGAAGTTATGAAGGAAGGAGTTAAGGATGCCAAAAACAGGAAATTCTGAACGCTGAGGCGTGAGAAACTCACTCCACAGTATGAGTGTTCCCACACCACGACTTCAGATTTGTTTCTTTTCTTCCCTTTTCCGTTTTCTCTTTATTGGATGGTTGTATTTTTTCTCATAATTATGTTTTAGTTATTTTCTTACGGTTTTAGATATAGCCAAGACAAGTTTGTATGGATCTCTTAATTTCTATTTGATTTATGTTTTATTTCATATTTATGTTGAGAATTTCATTTGATTGTAATGCTTGTGGGTCTTTAGCTATATTTGCATGAATTGTGGTTTGATTCAAAATCCGAGATGTGAGAATTAAAATTAGACCATGGATGATTTACCATCTAATTATCATGAGATAGAGATATAAATGAGATTAGGTATGGTATTAGGGCTTCTTGTGTCTAATGCACCCTTAGAAATCTAGGGTTGAGTAGAGATGCAAAATACCTAACCCTAACGGTAGTGTGCGAATGCTCGAGAGAGATTTTCATATACATAGAGGAAATCGTCATTTTCATGATGAAATAAACATTGAATTAATTTGTTTAGGAGAGTTCTTACATAACTATTTAGGTGAAATCTATGCCTAAGGCTTTTGATGCTAATTGAGTCTTCTTGTATGCTTAGTTAGTGTAATTTAGATCCTTTTACGGATTTCCAACCATCTAAACAGAGCCTTAAAAAAATTTATATCGATTAGAAAAATTTTCATATTTTTCTCCTTTTCCCAGAGTTCAAGAGAACATAAGAATAAAAGTTGAGGATTTAGGGTTTGAAAATTAAAATTTTCTTATAAGAGTAACAAGGTAACATTTTAAATGCGCATTATAGTTTTGAATACATGGTGTTCTTCAGAAAAAAAAAACTTTTGCGAGATTGAAGGATCTGATTAAGAAAATTTTGAAGTCTAATATGAGATTTTTTAAAGTAAAAATTGTTAATGTTACAATATAGCAAATAAGTTAAAGATAAAAAGGAGAAAAAAGCAATAATAGATCCAAGTCTTATAGAACCATAATCTCCTTAGGTATATTTGTGCCTTCTCGAGGTGCCTTGAAACCGGTAACATGTTTTAGGGGGTACAACAATATTCTTTGACTAATGGCAATAGCATCTTGCTTACAGTCACTCCTAGTGAACGAGCTATGTCCATACCTTTATCATAGAGAGAATCTAACATAATTTTTTTTCAATATTCCAAAGAGAGTCATAATTCTCTTTAAATAGACATCAAGTAATAAAGAGGAACGGAAGAATGGTTGCTTAGGTGTTTTAGAGAAAGCTTAAGGACAGGGGAGAATAAAATCACACATGAACGATTGTAAAAGTTTTTAATTCCAAAACTCAAAAGGTTTTTTAAAATTTAAAATCAACCGTTTCAAAACAAAAAATGTAAATTCATTCAATCGGATAAAATTCCAACAGTTAATTCTAGATTTGTTAAAAAAAATTTAATAGATTAAATATTTTTTGGAAGTTCCCAATCTTGATCAAGATTTGTTTTATTGAGATGTTAAACGAAAAGAAAACTTATAGTATAAGTTGATTTTATTAGTGAAATTGAGAAATTTTGGAGATTGAAAATTTATAAAAAAATCGAAATTTTTAGAAATTAGAATATTTTTTAAGTTAAGAAATTTTGGATATTAGGAAACTATAGGAATAGAAAGTTTTGAAAATTGGAAGATTATGGAAATTGAGAAATTGCATTTATTGTCTCCCATATATTCTTTAAGTTACGGATAGAGAACCTTCATTTCAGTTTGCATGTTTGTTCACATTTAGAATTGATTGTTGAATTTGGGTTGCATGGCTTTATGCATGGGGGCGATGATGTCTTTCAATCGGGCTGGGAATTTGGAGGCGTGTGGGGTCGTTGAGCTGGACTGTGGACTCTTCTTTGAAATTGGGTTGTAGGCCTGGATCGTGCAGGCTGAAGTAGAGATCATTCTGCGTCTTGGCTACGAGGCTTTGAAGTGCACTCCTGCAAAAACAAAGAAAGTAGAGTGACGAGAGGCCGCCCGGTAGCCGCTCCGATACCTAAGTCGGTTTCTTTACGAGAGAAAAGAAATTGCTTAGAGGGCGAATGTGTCGCGTGTGAGGATGTGTATCGGTATGCGTGCTCGGTATTAGTGTCGATGTTGGCGTACCTTTCACCTATGGGAGTGACCTTGTAATTTATAGTAGATGTTCAGCTTGGTTGGATGGTGAATAAGTTCGTTCCCATTGGATGGGATATTTTTTGTTATTATCGGTATCGGATTTGGTAAAGGATATAGAAAGAGCAGCTTATTTGGGATAATCTTCCTTCCTTATTGGGGGATCCGATTTGATGATGATCTGTTATTATCTTTCTTTCCTTATTGATGAGATTTGGTTGGATTTGCGGAATAATATATTATTAGGGATTATTCTATTTTCTGTACCTATGGGAGACTTCCCATAATCGGTCTTTGGGCCGAGCGGGTTGGACCCTCAGTCTGGGCTGGCACCAAAAGGCTTAAATGCTGGCGTAAAAAGGCCTGAATGCTTCAATGGGCATGTCTCTCCTTTAGGGTTTAGAGAGTGGGCCTGAGTGTTTCGTTGGGCTGGCTTCTTTCTTGGGCCTGGCAAGTGGGGCGCAATGGCGCCCATTTTTCGAACCCTATCGATTTGCCCCCGGCCCGCGTGTGCGGCGTATGTGGGCAAGGGCTGTAACGTGTCTCGCTTCGGGTGCAATTTCCACGTGTCTGCTCGGGGTTGGATTAGTTAGGGCTTGGTCGCCGTCATTTGTCTTATGATAATGATGGCTCTTCGGTTTTCGCGCTCATTTCTCCCACATCGCACCCGGTTTCATGCAATTTTCTTCCTTGAAACATCCTCTGTCTTGTGTGCCTCTGCTTCTGGGACCTTTTCTTTGCTTTTAAGCGAGTTGGACTTATACCTGCTTAGTCTTAAATGCGAGCGGCACGTGCGAGTCTTTCTCTGGTGTCTTTCTTGGGATAGCCTTTTCTGTTGTATTCCTGGGTCCACTGTGTCTTTATCTCCTTGGTCTCTTTTATTATTTATTTTCATCATGGGTCCGGGTCGTTCTTCTTCTCTGCGTATCGATGGTGACTCTTCATTTATTAGCAGTTCACGGGCCAGCTAGCGGTGTCTTTGACCGCTCGAGCCGGGGTTCCCAGACTTAGAGATGCGGAGGTGCCTCCTCTTCCCTTGGACAAGGGTAAGGGCAAAGTGAACCTGATTAAATACTGGGGGTCAAAATACCTAAGATCTGTGAGTCGACGTAAGCACAAGCTGCTGGGACTGGCAAGGTCGGTCCTTTATATTGGGCCACCTTTGCCAGACGTTATCAACCTCCCTTCGACATTCAGGTGTGGTCCCCTGACGTTTTGACCCTGTGGTCTCATTAAGATGGTGGCCCAGCAGTGGCCGACCTGGTCTTCGCTTCCTCTGCATCCCTTCATAAAAGGGGTTTTGCAGCACTTCAATGTCTATCCTTCTCAACTCGCGCCCAATGGTTGGGGTATTTTGGTTAGTCTGCTGGTTTCTTTGGGACGGGGCTGGGGTGTTCTGGCATAGCCCCTTGCTCTTTTACCTTTTTGCTTGAAGGAGACATCGAGGCTTTACATATTTTCTAGAGTTCAGTGGCTCCTGCAGTGATTTTACGATCTTCCCTCCTCCTGCAATTTTGTGGAAGGACGCACTTCTTCGTTAGCGGTGTAATTGGGGAGTATGACCCTCAGCCAGGAGCACCTGGCGTTCGGTGGCTTGGATTACCAGAATCTTCGTGAGTGTTCGTTGTTTTGGTTATAACTTGTCGTGGTCATTGGGTATCTACGATTCTGTCTTTGTCTTCATGCTTTTGGTGTTTCGGTTGATCTAAACGGCCGAGGGCACGCCATAAGCGTTGGCATTGGTTGAGTGTCCTTCTCGTCCTTACGCGGAGCTGATCAAGTCGGATGTTCCCGGTCCTTCGAGTTCGAGGTCTACTCGCTCTGCTGCTCTGAGGCCTTCACCTCCTTCCACCATGAAAGTTCCTCCCGTTGGGCCTCATTTGCCAGACTACTAGGGGAAGCGTTGTGATTGGAGATGGTGTCTCGAAGCCGGAGCGAAGGCGAAAACCTCGGACTCAGTTGAGAAAAGATCGAATTTGGCTTTGGTCAAAGTTCCGAAGTTGGGGGCATCTTCATCTTCCCCGTCTACTCATATCCATAAACCAGAACGGGTTAAGGCTCCTATAGTTTTGAGTTCGCGGTCCCATTTTGGGTCTGCTGCGGAGGCAGAAGGTCCCTCGGGTGGGGTCGTTGAGCAGCCGTTGGCGGTCGCTCATTCTGTCTGGAACCCATGTGAAGGGTTAGGTCACTTTCGAGAAGGGGCGGAAGGCGGAGGAAGATCAGGAATCAGATTAGCGGCGGGACTCTTTACACAATGTCGAGACTCGCGGCGAGGGCGTAGTCTAGATCCATTCTTAGGATTGATCGAGGTCGGTTGTCTTTGCCAGTTGATGAGGCTTTGGCCCTATCTCTCTAGGGGGTCGCCTCCGTAAGTTCCCGTACCTTATTATATTTGATTCCATTTTGAGTTGAGTTTCGAACTTGCATTAGATGTTGATTCTATGCTTCGGGTGTGCAGTGGCTCTCATTTGAAGGGTTTGACGGAAAGGCCGACTAAGCGAAAGGCCATGTGAAAGCGGCTAGGGCTTATAAGGCGAGGAGGTGGCTTCCTCACATCTGATCGGTATTCGCGGTCGGCGGTCATGACGTATGACCTGGGAGCGTGACTCAAATCTGATGCAGAGCATACCACGTCGGCCGTTCTGCTGGTAGAGGGTAGGAAGGCGGGCTGGAGCGGCAGGGCGGCGGCGGAAGCGGGAGTTCGGGATGATTTGAGAGCGTAGCGAGCGACTTGATGGAGGTTAGGAATGAGTTGTGATCGCCCATTATGAACTTTAGATGGTTAGGGATGAGCTTCTCACATCCTAAGGCGAGCTTCGGGAGTCTAAGGAAGAACTGCGTGCGATCAAGGACGATCTGCGTGATAAGATGACGTTGTTGAACGAGGCTCGTCGCGAGGCTAGCGGCGGTCATTTCGGTGGAGCGCTGGCGAGGAGTCGCTGCGGATTTGCGTGGGGATCTTCATCGACAAATAACCCGGTGGCTCGGTAGGGACAGTTATTGGAAGACTAAGTGAGGCTTCTCAATGGGTTTTCTGGTGGCTCGCTTCGAGAGATTTGTTAAGGCCTATTCCGACGGATTTCAACTGGCGTTCGGCGAGGAGGATGAGGGTCCTTCTGGCGATTATCTTGACGGGCACCCCATTTAGGGCCCTCCCTTCTTCACCGCCCGCTTCTCCTTTCGGTGCCTGATCTCCTGTGCACGCCTTCGCCTGCCCGATGTCGGCTTTTATACTTTTCTTTTTTTTTTTTTTTTTGTATGTATTTTTGTTGGGCCTAGGACCTAAGACATATGTAGCCTTGTCATGATGATACTCATTTTGCACTTCCTTCTTCTTTCTTGTGCTCTTCTCGATGTTCTTTGGGTTACATGGCACGAGGTGAGCGGTGAGCTTTTCAGGCTTGTGTTGGGCTCTGGACGCTAATAATCCTGTTGTCGCGACTTCATAGGTTGCATTGCCTATCTGAGTGGTTGAGCTTGTCGATTATTATTTCTTCCAGGCTCCGTCCCGTTTGATTTTGAAGTCAGGCTGATGTTGCATGGCTGTGTGGGAATGGATTGAGCTCTACGTCAATGTAGGCTTAAGGCTCGAGTCGGCTGATTTACTGAGTTGAGGCGATTCCTAAGTACATGGCCTTTGTAGAATGGTTAGGCTCGTCAATGTGAATACAGGCTCCGTCGATGATTCTTTGGGGATTGAGGCGGATTCCTAGATTTTGCATAGTGCAGTGTAGAATGGTTGAGCTCGTCGTGTGAATACAGGCTCCGTCATTTTCTGAGTTGAGCGATTCTAAGTTTGCATGGCACGATGCGAATCAAACGGGCTTCGTCAAAGTGAGGCTGGCCCGGAGCTCGGCGAGGGCGAGTGGCGATATAACTGGCGAATGCGACTCGTCGGGTTGCGTGACACATCTTGAGTGAGCGAACTCGTCAAAGTGGTACATTATTGGGCTCGGTATGTGATGGCGATGTAACTTTGAGTTGATCGACTCCTCGTGCGTGACATGCGAGTAGACGAACTTCGTCAAAGTGGCTGGGCTCGGGCGTTGTGTAAGTGGCGATGTAACTTGAGCTTATCACGACTCCTCGGTGGCGTGACACGTGCAAAGTAGGCAGACTCGTCAAAGTGAAATTCTTGGGCTCTGAGCCCTTTGCGTGGCCCGGTGCGCGATGTAGCTGAGCTGATCGACTCCTCAGTAGGCGTGACTGTCTGGAGTAAGGCAGACTTGTCAAAGTGGTGGCTGCGTCTTGACCATTCGACTTCTGATTTTCTTGGAAAGGCGCGAGCATCTTTAATGCTGATTTATGGAGAATTTGAAACGTTTGTGCGACTTTTTGAGTGCTTTAGCCTTCTTATAAATGGCGGCTTCATTGCTATGAATCCCATGCTGAATATTACGCCTCTTACGGTGCGTGGCGAAATACATTGTGCTAGATGAAGCGTGAAATCTGATCGTCTTATTTGGGGATCCTCTGAAGATTACAGTTCTGTACATTTGGACTTACCTTGTGGTTGTGTTTTCCCTAGTCTCCCCTTTATGGGTCATATTCCCTAGCCGTCTTTAGGGAGTATGTCGGAAGGCGGCGCATTTCTTGCGTTGCCTTCTCCATTTTCTGTTCTCCTTTCTCTTCTTTTTTCCTTTCTCCTTCTCCTTCTTTTTCATCTTTTCTTCCACATCTGTTTCTCCCTCTTTCGCACAAACTCCTTCCATCCCTTTTTTCTTCTTCTCCTCTTTTCCACCTTTCTGGCCTTCTCATTTTCTTTTCCTTTTTTCTTCACGAAGTTTTTTCGAGGGCGCGTAAAATGCTTCCAAATTGTCGATGACACCAGTTATGCTTGAATATAATCGATTGGAATAAAGAGAGACTTTTCCTTTTATGTCTATGAGCTTTCTCATTCTATTGCCTGTAATTTTTTTGAGCATTATATGTCTGAGTTGCTTGTGACATCTTAACAAAATAATCAGTAAATGGTCGAATCGTTAACTGAAAATTGATAAATCTCCATTTAGATTGCAAACCAAAGGTGCCCCGATAAAAGCGTTTAAGATACTCGCATTCGAGGCATCTTTATCAAAATTTTCCTCCTCTGTCTGGAGCTCATAATTGCCTGGTTTGACGACTCGAGATATGATGTAGGGGCCTTCCTAGTTAGGGCCCAATTTCCCATGTGTTGGATTCTTCCTTGCTGGCAGTAGCTTTTTAAGACCGTCACGGCATGTAGCTCCACAGGTTTAACTTTTTGGTTGTAGTACACCGTAGTCTTCCTTTGGTAGTCTTAATGCGCCTTAGAGCACCTTTCGTTTTCATTTAAGAGATCAAATTTAGACGGAGAGCCCCTCGTCATTGTGCTCCCTCTTCTTTCGATCCTTGGGGACTTTAATCCCGACCTCGGCGAGAGACTCTTGCTTGATCTTAGGCTCAGAGCGAATGGGGTTTCGAGTTCTTGACCACGTGTTATCTTGTAGGCCCTTAGCACCTCGAGGGGAGTATTCTACCCACTTTCCTTTAAGATCTTCAATTTGGTCTTCAAAGCGGCCTTAAGGGTCCACAGTGGTGACCCCCCGGCACGACACGTTAGGCGTGGATGTCGCGGAGGCAGTAATAATTCTTAATTCGAGCTCGGCACATAAATCACGAATTGGCGTTGTCGAATTGTTTCGGATTATCCGTCACCGGGGCTCTTGGGATACCAAACCTGCATATGATGGCTCGTCATACAAAATTGCGTATCTTCTATTCTGTGATTGTAGCTAAAGGCTCGGCCTCGGCCATTTAATTGAAGTAATCTGCGATGATGATGAGCACCTTTGGCCCTTCCCGAGGCGGGGTCCCGATATATCAGGCCCATTGTTGGAAGGGCCAGGGGCTTGTGATTGACGTCAAGGGCTCGAGGGGCGTGAGATCTTCAGCGTGCTCTTTGGCAGATCTTACATTTCTTGACTAGGTCGGTTGCGTCTTTGAGTATTGTAAGCCAGTAGTATCCCTGTCTCAGGACCTTCCCTGCCAATGCTCGAGCTCCGATATGATTTCCGCATATACCTTCGTGTACTTCTCTTAGCACGTATTCAGTGTCTTTTCCCTTGATGCACTTAAGGATAGGTGTGAAGGCCTCGCTTGTATAGGCTTCCCTTATGATTAGTGAACCGGACCTTGTCCTTATTTTGCTGTTTGCTTCCTTGGTGCGATGGGAGTAGGCGTCGAGTCTAATGTCTCTCAATCCCAAATGGGGTCCATCCTACTCGGCTCGGACTCGGCTGCAGGCGGCCTCACGTCACGGAGGAGATCGATAGAGGCTCTGCGGGTATTCGACGGTGTTGACCGGGCGGGGTTTCTTGTAAAAATTTGTCATTAACTTTGCGGCGTCGGCTCGGGAGTTCTACTTGCTCTAGGGACATCGGCCTGAACACACCTGAATTTTTAATAAATCTCGTACCTTTTGGAGATATAGGGATCATCCTTTACTTTTAGCCTCGTAGATGTCTTCTATTTGTCTTACTACCCATTTGGGGTGACTGCGGACCTCTATTGAAAGTCAACTTTCGATGGATATAAGTGAGGTTGGGCTGCTATGATGGCTGGCCACTCGGCCTCGTTGTTGAGGCTTGGAATCCGAATCACAGTGCGTACTCGTGTCTATCATACGGAGAGGTTAAGATTAGACTGCTCAAGCTCCCTTGTGCATTTGAGGCTCCGTGCAAGAGTTTCCGGATCGAGTCGTTCATTGCTTGGCGTTACGGCCCGAGTTCAGCGAGGTGAATTCCATGACAAAGTCGGCTAAGACCTGCCCTTTTATTGCGGTTTTGGCCTTGTCGATGTTAGCTCGGCTCTATGGCCCACTTCATCGACCTTAGGAGACTTAGGTTTATGTAACTTTCTGCCGTGGGTATTAGTTGGAACTTCTATGGTGTGAGCTTTGATGAGGCGTAGCTTCAGTGCGGTTACCAATGCCAAAATTAGTTTCTCCGTCCTTAGGTACCTCTCCTCCCACTCCTCTCAAAGCTAGAATTTGCAATAGTAAAGCTGGATGTTGTACTTCGTTCTTTATCTACGCGAGGGCCGTATTTGGTAGAAATGCGATACAACCCGGGTATAGGGTGAGAGCTCCCTTCAACGAGGACTTACTAGAATAGGAGAGAGCTCAAATAGGTTTTTCAAAAGTGAAATGCCTCCTCGCGCCATTAGCTCCCATTGAAGGCCTTCTTCGGGACTTGGAAGAAAGGTAGCATTTGTCGCATAGTCTGGTCGACAGCGGCAATCCTTCGTCCCGATTGAACTCCTTTATACATTGGCGAGGCATGTCGAGCCGCGACCTTTATCTTATGCGGATTTGCCGCCGATTCCTCGGTGGTTGACTATGAAACCGGAGAATTTTCCGTTGATACTCTCCGAAGAGCACACTTAGGTGGATTGATTTCATGTTGTAATTTCTCGAATCTGGGCTTTCGGACGGATGAGCTATGGGCCGGTTGGTGGATTTTACCAACATGTCATCTATGTACACCTCCATAGTTGCACCTATCTACTTCTAGAACATCCGATTCACCAACCTCGTCCTACGTATCCTGCGTTTTTTGGCGAGCGGCATCACATGATAACGAGTAGGTTCCCTGTATTTGTGACCCAGCGAGGTCTTTCTTGGTCACTTGGGTCCATGCGATCTGGTTGTAGCGGAGAAGGCATCCATAAAAGCGAGGAGTTCATATTATGATGGCATCTATGATGAAGATCGGTCGCGGTGGGGAAAATGTCGCTGGGCATGCTTTGTTGATGTTAGTGAAGTCGATGCAGAGTCACCATTTTCCGTTTGCCTTTTTGACAAATCTGTTGGCTGGCATTCGGGGTATTCGACCTCACGGTGGCTCACTGCTAGGGTTTGTTGACTTCTCGTTGATGGCTTTTTGCCTTTCTGGCTTGAAGCTCCTCCTCTTTTGCTTGATTGACTTAAGGACGGATGACGTTCGACTGTGTGGGTGATCACCATTAGGATCAATTCCTCATATCTGCACCTTCCATGCGAAGAGCGTCTTTGTTCTGTCTTAAAAATGGATAAGGGAGGTTTTGAGGTCTTCAAGCCAACTTTGGGCGATATGGCGAGATGTTGGTCGTCGTCCAACGATAGCGGTTCCAGTTCTTGAGCTCGGTAGTGAGCCTCGTCACGCATGTCGAAATGATCCAAAGTATATGTTGTCGACCGTTTTTTGTTTCATGGATCTTTGGTAGCATTCCTAGCCACTGATGATCTCAGAACCATTTCCTGCAGTTTACGGTAGGGAATTTGATCGTCATGTGATATCTTGGAAGGATGGCTTTTATTGCATTGAGAGAGGTCACGCCCGGCCCAACATGTTATAAGGCTGACGGAGGGGCATCTGACGAGAATATTGCCGTGTCGTCGCTGGCATGGGGATCTAAAGTGAGCACCAATTGTATTGAGCCTAGGTAATACTTGAGAGAACCGCGGATGAGTGTTGACGGGCTCTAGTTTCTCCTTAGATGCCCGTTTATCAAAGGCTAATCTGGCAGAAGATGATATCCACGGTGAACTCCGTTGTCAATTAGGACCCAGATGGTTGTCTTATTAGCCACCAGCGCCTGAACTACGGTGGAGTGCGTCATGAGGATGTTGGCATCCTTCCAGATCTGAGTTAGAGAATGTGATGGATGTGTCGGGCGCTGATGGTTTAGACCTTTGCTTAATTCTGCTATCTCTGTCACGATGTTGCGTAGATGGGCCTTAGGGTGGCGGACTCCCCTCCTCCTGTAGATCCTCTGACATTACGGATTTCACCTAGGGGTTGTTGATCTTTGATCGTCGATGCATTGAGGTGGTGGTTCTTGGCGGGGCAGTTACAGCTTGATTACGGACGATTTCGGGGATATGAAAAGTCGGAGATACCTGCGCCGTATCAAGTACTCTATTTCTCTGCTTGAGTTGTCGCGGTCGTCGTCGCGGTGTCAGAGTAGTCCTATGGAACTCGCAGTACTTGGAGTTGTCTCTTGTTGCGGTCTGACTTCATTTGAGTTGGCCGTCTCGGGGGCCCCATTCGTTTCGTGCCGCCTGGGACTGTGATGCGGGCCGTGGGGGTGGCGTGGGGCCGAATAACGTCGTCGATCTTTCGTGCTGCGGTGGACCTAGGCGATCTACGGGTTCCCACGCCTTTTTTTGGGGATCGTTCCCATTTTCTTTGGAGATCCTTCTGGATTTGCTTTGTCTTTTGGGGCTTAGTCACAAATCGTTTATGCGCCGCTTTTTCTTTATGAGTGGAGCTCTCTTTCTTGGATGAGGCCTCTTCACGTTAATATACTTCTACGCTTTGCGAGCACCTCGGCCATGCTTGTTTGGGGAGTTTTGGAGATGGAAAACATCGAGTCTTTGTTGAATCCTAAGCCGCAATACTTATGATGATCGCGAACTTCGTCGAGGTATATCTACCTTTGAGAGACTGCGGCATTGAATGCGTTGGACATAAGACCTCGGGCTTTCTTGCGAGCCACACGATGGTGGTAGATGATAACGGCTTTCTATCGTCCTAGCTTGATAGTGAGAGGCGAATGCAATGGATAGCAGCTCTCACGATGGAGATTGAGGGCCGGTGATACGTGAACGGGCAAAGTATTTGGGCCTTTTAGGAGTGATAGTGGCTACACATACGCCTTGGATCTTGATACCCATGCAGTTCCATTTGATTTTTGTAAGTGTTGAGATGATCGACGGGATCTATGGTACCATCGAACGCTTCCACGTGGCGATGCGAATTTGGATTTAAGGGAAGCGGGGTGCAGAGCGTGGGTGACTCAGTTTGTTGTACCAAGGTATCTATAGTGTCAGGAGCGCGTCCTCTTACTTCCTCCCTCACACGGCTGAGCTCTTGTTGGAGGCTCTTGAGCCTGAACCCTTGATTGCTCTCTGCTCACGGGTGGGTGGTGCAATTCTCCTTCCCAAACATACTCTCAGAGTGTTTAGCCGTTGCCTTCCCTCAGGCTAGATGTGGTAGTGCCCCGGGCTCGGTTGGATGCATACATTTCGGCCCTCGGTGCCGATATTGTGTTGTCCTTCATGAGGGGGAATGTCATGGCCTTCCTGAGTCTGTCGTGTCTCCCGTGGTCGTCGCATCTGTTTGGCGAGTTGTTCTAACTCTTCTGTTAGACGTTGATCGGTGAAGCGGAGTGCCTCCACCTCGTCCGTGTTGGCCTGCATTGTTTCTAACGCACGGGGCCGGGCATCTGCGTTAGCGGTTGGTTGCATCCTTAGAGGATTAAGCGTTGCTCCACACTTGTGTTCGGTCGATACCATCGATGGCGAGAAATCGGTTATATTTATGCAAAAGGCTGTCGTTCCCGACGGCGCCAAGCGATGATATCTTTCAAGCTGGGCCCGGGCTGGAGTGTGTAGGGGGTCGTTGGGCCGGACTGGACTATTCTTTGGTAGAGTGTAGGCTGGATCGTCTGAAATTTGAAGTAAGTTGGCTGCAATCTTGGCCTGCGAGGCTTTGAAGAGTGGCACTCCTCTGCAAAACAAAAGTAGGAAATTCGGCGAGGGCTTGCGGTGGCCACTCCGATTCTAAGTCGGTTTCTTTTCGAGAGAAAGAGGCAGAGGGCGAATGTGTCGCGTGTGAGGATGTGTATTAGTGTGCGTATCAGTATTGGCGTATCAGTATTGGCGTACCTTTCACCGATGGGGTGGCCTTGTATTTATAGTAGATGTTCAACCAGTTGGATGGTGAATAGGATTCGTTCCCATTGGATGGGATATTTTTTGTTATTATCGGTATCGGATTTGATAAAGGATATAGAAGCAGCTTATTTGGGATAATCTTCCTTCCTTATTGGGGGATCCGATTGATGATGATGCATTATTATCTTTCTTTCCTTATTATTGATGAGATTTTGTTGGTTCTGAAATAATATATTATTAGGGTTATTCTATTTTACGTACCTATGGGAGACTTCCCATAATCGGTCTTTAGTAGAGAGGGTTGGACACTCGATCTGAGAATTTTGTACCAAAAAGGCTTAAATCTTTGGCGTAAAACTGAATGCTTGATAGGCATGTCTCTCCTTTGGGGTTTAGCGAGTGGGCTTGAGTGTTTCGTTGGGCTGGCTTCTTTCTTGGGCCTGGCAAGTGGGCCTGTGAGCCTTATTTTTCGAACCCTATCAGGGACAAAAGCTTAATTGTTGGCTTTATAATACAGAGGCAATTACAATTTTCCATGGAGAAGAAAATTGAATACATCTTCTGTGACACCCCAATCAGGGTTTCATTGACAACGAGTCAACCCTCTGGGTCTGTGGATTTCGGGTGACCCGATACCATACTGTTGTGTCCTATTTATCGGGATCCATATTTTTAAAAAATTGAGTAAAGTCTCATTTGTTCGGAGAGCTCTACCCAACATACAACCTGTATAACAACTACCCGTGGACACCGAGTTACTCGGCACCACCTCAAACATCCCTTTACCGGGATCCATTCATTCACATTTAAATCTAAAAATATGAAAGTAAAACCTTAATTACAACTACGTAAGTGTCACGCCCACGTTTTAGGGACCTTGAGACTCAGGCGGGACTCTTTACGATTTTTTTTTAAAACCATGCTGGTACTGTGGGTGGCCCACATCATACTCTTATAATCAAATATCATGTACATATCAAGACTACCACCGGAGTGGTGTCCATCAAAATTTAAACATCAGGTACCATTTACAAATACAAAAATTGTACTTTTATATACAAATCGAACACCCAGACCTACATGTAGTGAACCCTTACAGAATGTGTGTTGGCCAATTTGTATCACGAAGTCTTCAGATGTCTTCTCTTGTACCTACACGGATTAAAACCCGTGCTAAGCTTTAGCTTAGTGAAACATGTTTCTTATGCATATATACACATTTAACTTTACATAAAAACAATAACGAGATAATAATATAAATTCCATGCATTTATATTATGAACTTATCTGAAGTACTTCTTCTTATAGAACTACGGCTTATTGGATCTCCGTAGGAATTACGAGATCTTATTCTTATTCGAACTTATACTTAACGGACTTATGTTTATTCGAGGACTCCATAGGAGTTGAACTTATCCTTATCACGGGTACCCGTAAGTACTACAAAACTTATGCGATACGCCATTATCTTAAACTTCTTCTGATAGATCTTGGTCTTCTGAACTTATTCTTGTATTCTGAACCTATACATGTATTCGGATCCCATACATGTATTACCGGGCTGCTATATACTTATCTTACGGGCATTATGCGGTCTTACAGGAGACTTGGGCATGTATTTAGATCTTGTACGTGTCTTCTGAGGAACTTATATACTTATCTTACGAGAACTATGCGGTGTGGAACTTGGACTTGCGATACAAGAGTACGCGTGGGGTACTACGAACTTAATCAAGACCGAGAGGGTACGCGTGGAGTGCTAGGAACAAGATCGAGGCGGGGACATGATCGGATCACGAGGGGCTTGTCGGATCTGGGAGTACCGTAGGCACTACGGGACTTATTCAAATCGGAATGAGAACTTACTCGGTCTGGGGTACCCCCGTAGGTACTCTGGAACTTATCGGATCAGGGCTGAGAACTTATTCGGTCTGAAGTACCGTTAGGTACTACGAATTCATCGGATCAAAATGGAACTTACTCGGATCTGGGGGTACGAAATGGGCTCTGAGCTGGATCAGTACGAGGATAGAACTTAATCAAATGCGGGAGTACGTAGGTACTGCAGGCGGTCAGTCGGGACTTATCGGATCTGGGAGTACGCGTGGAATGCTTGCAAAACTCATTGAGATGCGGGGTACGCGTGGGGTACTCTGGTGTGATCGAACGAGGCTTATCGGATCACGGGAGTGCGAAGTAGGTACTGCGGGACTTAAGCAGTCTGGGACGTGTCGGATCTGAGAGTACGTAGGTACTACGGGACGGATCGGATAAAAAGCGGAACTTATTTAGATTCGGGTTTAGTAGGTACTCACGAGGACTTATTCGGAGAGCCAGGGCTTATCGGATCTGGGAGTACCGTAGGTACTCGGGACTTAACGAATCTGGGGCGTGTCGGGATACGGGAGTACGTGGAGTCTTCTGAGACAGTCCGGATAAAAAGCGAGAACTTATTTAGATTCGGGAGTACCCGTAGGTACTACAGGACTTATTCGGAGACAGGCTTATCGGATCACGGGAGTACCGTAGAATTTTCTGGAGCTTAATCGAGAGCGGAGTACCCTTAGGTGCCAGACATTGAGAGACGGGACTTTTTCGGGGATCACGGGACATATCGGAGGCAGGGAGTACGTAGGTACTCTTTGGACTTATTGATCACGGGAGTACGTAGGTACTAGTACAGACTATTCGAATGCAGGAATTGCCATTAGGTACTACAAAACTTATACAAATGCGGGAGTACGTAGGTACTCTGAGCTGCTCTAATGCGAGAATTACGTGGAGCCTCACGAGGCCTTGTCGAGAGGCAGAATTACTGGTAGGTACTACGAACTTTTCGAGACTTATCATATAAATTTGTTTGACTTCCTAGACGATAATATGGATTCGTAAGACCTAACACAATTAGTACCGAAGAAGATACTACAGTACAGGAAGTGTAGCTAGTCGAGCAGGGAGTCTTGTGGCACCCCTGTCCAGGCAGTGCGTAGCACTGTCGGGAGTACCGAGAAGTGCCTGTCGAGTGCGGGCGCTGGTCGGAGATCTTAGAAGTACTGTCGGGGGTGCGGGCACTGTCGGGGAATGCCGAGTACCTGTCAGGAGTGCCAGAGCACTAATCGGGGAATGCCAGAAGTACTAATCGAGTCTTGGAGCACTAATCGGGAGTACCAAAGTACTAATCGGAACCCAGGGTCTTGTGTCATTTAATAAGCGGTCTTAGGTAGTTTTACAACTATATGAGTTCGGTAACACTATCTTATAATAGGGCATTGTTAGCCACTTTATACGTTCATAATGGTCGTAATCCATATCTTGTGGTAGACATGATGAGCATGTAATCACACCTTATTCATATATTCTTATTCTTCTATGAATCTCATCTTTACTCAGAAATTGGAATCATTCGATTGGATATTAAGCTTCGAGGTTATGGCATTTCATGCCCAGCCTAATTCGATTTTTCGATTTTTACCTCGGGACTGTTTGAATTACTGATTTTCGGGGTCTTAACTTCATGATATTTTGACACTAGGTCCTTGTACTTATTTAAATCTAAGGTCTTTAGGGTTTCTATTCCAACTGGAATCACCCGATTGAAACAGGAGCTCAGAGATCGTCGAAACAACCGGACTTCTCTATGATCACGATGCAGGAAATGGGGCTTGCACATAGCCTCACTTTGAGTGGATTTTCTACCACTTAGAGTCAAATTGGAGATACTCTCTCTTAAAGTTTGATTCTCCTTGAAAGTCTATTTTTAAATGCCACTTGAATCACTCCGTCAGGATAAAATGAGGAAGTTATGGCCAATTTAAACTGGTCAAAGCGGGAGCAGTACTTGATCCTACCGGTGGGACTTTAAGTCCTACCGGTGGGACTTGGCTTAAATGACCGATAACGATATTCTGGTAGGACTTCAATCCTACCGGTAGGACTTTCAAAGTGGCGAATCATGTGTTTTTCACCTATTTTCCATACTTTTGATACCCCGTCAGTTCTATACATCAACACACATCTAATCCTTTTCAATTCACCCCTTGGAATCACTTTCTATTTCAATTCCTCTTTCAATTTCATATATTTCTTCAAAATCCATCATGATTTCTTCCAAAACCCTTGAATATGGGTTACCAACCCATACCTAAACAAAACATGAAGTTAGTTAGGGTTTATTCTAAACCTAACCAATTTTCTCTATTAAACATAGATTCATCCTTCAAGAGAGGATTTCTTGAGCTACTTGTGCCATATGGGTTTTTACCCCCCTTACTTGACATAAATTTTTGGGTTAATATGAAACCCTAGCAAAACCCCAAGTTTTGGGCAAGATAATAATCATCAAAGCATGGAAATTCATGCATAAACTCATAGAATCCATACATAAATTCAGTTTCCTTTGTACTGAAGCAGATCTTGGCTTGAATCCTCCTTCTTCCTCTTCTCTTCTTTCTCTTCTTCTCCTTCTCTCTTCTCTACAGGTCCTCTCACAAATGAGACCAATTTGGTCAAACATCGGATTTGTTAAGGCCATGTTTGGCCCTCCAATAAACCCATTTTTAGGTCAAGTTTGTATTTCATTTAAGCCCACAACTCTTGGCCATTGTAATCCAAGTTTCCTTTATTTCATTTTGGCCTCAAATCTTGTAACTTATAGCACCCCGTCCCTCTTTTGGACAATTTACAATTTTGTCCTTAAGTTTTATAACTTTCCGGGTCTCCCATTTCCCGGTTTCGCATTTGACTTATGAAACAGTCAAATTAGGCTTACAAAATACCCTAAACATGTCGAAAACGACTAGGGTATATTTCGGGGTGTTACAATTCTCCCCCCCTTATAAGAATTTCGTCCTCGAAATTCATACTCTAGCATGTGCATGCTCTATATCAGATCCTTTATTTTCATGTCTTTTACTGAAGCTGGAGCGTGACTCTCTCTTAAGCCATCAAAACTCCATCAGAACTACATCTCCTGTCTTAATCTTCCAGACGGAGTTTGTACTTATTCGTGCAATTAGATCTACGAGATGGGATGTATCAGCGTTAGACTGACATTTGATCTTGTTTGTATGTCGAAACTTATCCGAAGCGCCTAAACCTAGGCTGCGATACCAACTTGTGTTGGTATCCTCCCCTGAAGCCTTAGGTTATCGTATACCTATGCTCATTAACTTATCACGCCAGTTCAGGACGAGTTCAGGCGAGTTTCTTTACTGATTTTTTAAAACCATGCGGTACACATGGGTATGGCCCACATCATATAACATAATCCAAATATCATGTACATATCAAGACTACCAGGAGTGGTGTCCATCAATTAACATCTATAAGCGAGTCCCGTTTACAAATACAAAATTGGCACTTTTACTTACTTTAGTAGACACGGAACCTACATGTAGTGAACCCTTACAAGAATGTGTTGGCGGTTTGTATCGTCTTCGAATGTCTTCTTACATGCCTACACGGATTAAAACCACGTGCTAAGCTACGCTTAGTGGAAACATGTTTCTTATGCATATATACACATTTAACACATAAAACAATAACGAGATAATATAAATTCCATGCATTTATATTATGAACCTCTGAGTACTTCTTAGCTTTATAACGAGGCTTGCGGCTTGTCGGATCTCCCGTAGAATTCTGAGATCTTATTCTTGTCGGAGACTTATACTTAACAGGACTTATGTTTTGTGGGACTCTGTAGGAGTTCACAAGAGACTTATCCTTATACGGGAGCACATAAGTCTTACAAAACTTATCGCGATACGCCATTATCGTGCGACTTCTTCTCGAAGTAAATCTGCAGGTCTTCTGAGAACTTATTCTTGTATTACAGAACCTATACATGTATTTGAGATCCCATACATGTATTACCGAACTTATACTTATCTTACGGGCATTATCACGGTCTTAAGGGCTTGGACAACCTTATTTAGGTCTGCGTACATGTCTTCTGAGAACTTATACTTATCTTACGGAACTTATCCACGGTGCCACGAACTTGGACTTATTTGCGATGCAAAGGTACCCGTAGAGTACTACGAACTTAATCAAATTGAGTACGGTAGGTACCCTACGAGACAAGATCGAGGCGGGACATATTCGGATCTGGGGCTTATCGGATACGGGAGTACATTAGGTACTACGGACTTATTCAAATCGGGCCAGGCACTCGAGATACGAAGGGTACCCGTGGTACCCTGCGGAACCGCGGTCCAGGACCGGAACTTATTGAATCTGTTTTGTGTTTTCTGGAATTTACTCCAGACTGAGAACTTACCAGGTCTGAGAGTACGTAGGCACTAGAGCGGTCGAGTCACGGGATAGAACTTAATCAAATGCAGGAGTACCCGTAGGTACTCTGAGCAATGAATCGAATCACGGGACTTATCGGATCACAGGAGTACGTGCGTGCTGCAAAACTCTTGAGATCTGGGGAGTGCCGTAAATTACCTATGCAAGTGCTCTTCAGAAACCAGGCTTATCAGATCTGAGAATTACGTAGGTACTCACGGACTTGAATACGGGACGTGTAGGGATGCGGGAGTACGGGTAGGGTACTGGGTGAGTCAGATAAAAGCGAACTTATTTAGATTAGGAATTTTGTGGAGTACTCGGGACTTATTCGGAGGCAGGCTTGTCGAGATCTGGGAGTACGAAGTAGGTGCTACGAGGACGCGAGATACGGGGCGTGTCGGATCTGGGGAGTACCCATTAGGTACCTACGGGTGGATGGAGATAAAGCAGGAGCTTATTTAGATTGGAATTGCCGAAGTAGGTACTGGGACTTATTCGGCAGGCTTATACCGAATCTGAGTACCCGTAGAGTCTGAGCTATGTCAGAGGCAGGGTACAGTAGGTACTTGAACTTTATTAGGAGACGGGACTTTTTCGGATACGGGACATATCGAGAGGCTGAGGAGTACCCAGTAGGTACTCTTTTGGACTTAT
This sequence comes from Tetrastigma voinierianum, assembly GCA_016808115.1. Taxonomy (NCBI): domain Eukaryota; kingdom Viridiplantae; phylum Streptophyta; class Magnoliopsida; order Vitales; family Vitaceae; genus Tetrastigma; species Tetrastigma voinierianum. The sequence goes on along the minus strand of JAEQBH010009046.1, from coordinate 180,984 downwards.
TCGAATCACGGAGTACCGTAGGTACTACGAGAACTTATTGGATGCGGGAGTACCCGTGGTACTGCAAAACTTATCTGAAATGCGGGAGTACCGTAGTGCTGCAGACTGCCAAATCTGGGGTGCAGTAGGTACTACGAGGGCCTTAATCCCGAGAGGCGGGAGTACCGTGGGTGCTCTGAGGGCTTTCGAGGACTTATCATATAACTGTTTGACTTCCTAGACCAGTAATATGGATTAAGTAAGACACAACACAATTAGTACCCGAAGATACTACACGATCTGGAAGTCTTGTGGCACTAGTCGAAACGAGTCTTAGTAAGCACTGGCCCGGAGCAGGAGTGCCGTAGCCTTGTGAGATACCGAGTACTAATCGAGTGCGGGCACTAATCGGAGATCTGCAAGTACTAATCGGGAGTGCGGAGCACCCCTAATCGCGGGAATCTCAGGAAGTACTAATGGGTGCTGAGCACTGTCAGAATCTCAGGAAGTACTAATCGAGTCTTAGAGACACTAATCGAAGTAAAGTACTAATCAGGGCCAGTCTTGTGTCATTTAATAAGCGGTCTTAGGTAGTTTTATAACTATATGAGTTGAGTAACTTACTATCTTATAATAGGGCATTATTGCTTTATGCGATTCATGAGATCGTAATCCATATCTTTGGTAGTATGATGAGCATGTAATCACACCCTTATTCATATATTCTTATTCTTCTATGAATCATCTTTACTCCAGAAATTGGAATCCCATTCCAATTGGATCTTCAACCAGTTATGTTTTCATGCCAACTAATTGTTCGGTTTTCGTTTGCTCGGGACTGTTTGATTCTGAGTTTTCCAGGGTCTTAACTTCTGTATTTTGACACTAGGTCCTTGTACTTATTTAAATCTAAGGTGCTAAGGGTTCCTATTCCAACTGGAATCACCGATTCAAGCAGGAGCTCGAGATTCGTCTTAGAAACAACTGGACTTCTCTAGTCATGATGAAATGGGCTTGCACATAGCCTCACTTTAGTGGATTTTTTCTACACTTAGAGTCAGAAATTGGAATATCTCTCTTAAAGTTTTGGTTCTCATGAAGTCTATTTCGTAACCACTTGAATCACTCCGTGGATAAGTAAGGGAAGTTATGGCCAGTTTGAAAGCTGGTCAAAGCTGAGAGCAGTAAGCGATCTACGGTAGGACTTTAAGTCCTACCGGTAGGACTTGGCCAAAAATGACCAGTAACGATATTCTACCGGTAGGACTTCAATCCTACCGGTAGGACTTTCCGAAAAGTGGCCAGAATGTGTGTTTTTCACCTATTTTCCATACTTTGATACAGTCTTCTATACATCGACCGTAATCCTTTCAATTCACATGAATCTTTTCTATTCAATTCCTCTTTCAATTTCATATATTTCTTCAAATCCATCACATGAATTTTCCAAAACCCTTCAAATATGAGTTTATAGCGCCTAAGCAAAACATGAGGATTAGTTAGGGTTTTAATTCCTGACCCTAACAATTACTCTCTATTAAACATAGATTCATCCTTGAGAGGATTTCTTGGGCTTCACTTGTGCCATATGGGTTTTACCTTACTTGACATAAATTTTTGGGTTAATATGAGCCTAGCAAAACCCGAGTTTTGACAGATAATAATCATCAAAGCATGGAGATTCATGCATAAACTCACTTAGAATCCATACATAAATTCGGTTTCATACCTTTTTGGCTTGATCTTGGCTTGAATCCTCATGCTCTCTTCTCTTCTTTCTCTTCTTCTCCCTTCTCTTCTCTCTGGGTCCTCCCTCACAAATGAGACCAATTTGGTCTTTAAAACATGGATTTGTTAAGGCCATGTTTGGCCCTCCAAATAAAACCCATTTTTGGGTCAAGTTTGCTTATTTCATTTTAAGCCCACAACTCTTGGCCATTTGTAATCCAAGTTTCCTTTATTTCATTTTGGCCTCAAATCTTGTAACTTATAACTTTTAAGTCCCTCTTTGGACAATTTACAATTTTGTCCTTAAGTTTTATAACTTTCCGGGTCTCCCATTTCCCGGTTTCGCATTTGACTTATGAAACAGTCAAATTAGGCTTACAAAATACCCTAAACATGTCGAAAACGACTAGGGTATATTTCGGGGTGTTACAGTAAGAGTCCGATCACGGCCCTCTTACCATAATTAAATACCCAACTATTTATATAATAGTCCCAAAATAATTTAATCACAATCCTTTTATACAAAATACTTTTTACAAAAGTAATATCAAGGCCACTCATCGCTCGTAATCACGTACTCGTCGGGCGATCGTCTCCTGGCCGCCTCCTGTGCACGAGAAAGGGGTCCCACGGCGGGGTGAGCAATGCTGATGAAAATTTTCCCTCTGAGGATCTCCCCCTCCTAAAATGCACATGCAATGTACATAAACATCAATCACGACTCTTTAATTTATGCAACATTATATGAAATGTCTGTATCATGCATGAGATGCGACCCTGCATTGCTCCTGACACGGAGTCCTAAGCAGGCTCCCCCCACACACAATTCCAAGTGTGGAAACCAGCCATTAGAGTATTTAACCCGATGACTCAAACCATTAGACAACCTCGAATTTTAATTTCGAGTTTCCACTTGCATGTGAGGACAGTACGTCTTTCCAACATTTTCGCGAACATACATCGTAGGATTTATGTCTGGCCTTGAATAACATTTAGTGCTTTTCATGCTGAGGATCTGCTGACACTCACTTTAAAACATACTTAATTTATCATTTTAATCCAATGTACACATCAGTGAGTCTCAACCTTGGACTTTGACCCATTTTAGAGCTCGACCCATTCATCGACTGCCGGTGAATACCATTACCATGCACCCACACCTAACTCGGCAGCGATGTACTTAGTGCATATGAAATACATGATGCCCAGTGTATTTTCCTTCATGTTACATGCAGAACTAAAATACTCGGTAATTAGGGATATGAGATTGATTTTACTAGATATTTGAATATCAAATGGATATTTTGACAAAAATATCGGTAAAGAGAAAATTAACAAAAATACTTTGAAATTCATGGAAATACTTTGTTAAACTATAAAAAAGACATAAATAAGCAAATATACACTTATTGAAAACAATATTCATTTTTTCAGTAAATATTGGTGGATATTTTGACAAAAACATCGATAAAGTGAAAATTAACAAAAATACTTTGAAATTCATAGAAATACTTTGTTGAACTATAAAAAACATGTCAAGAAATATAATACTTATTGAAAACAATATTCATTATAATATATCGAGAAATCTTACATTACAATAGTAATTTAAACCAAAATGAAGACCAATGTGGTTCCATTACATTATTTGACGTTGACCATCTTGGATGAAGATATTCATAATAAGATCTTCAAAATATCAGATAAATCACAAAAAAATAATTTGAGAGTTAAATGGAGCTTGATGTGCGAATGAGTTTGTAAAGAGATCAGAGGATTTTAGGGTATTATAGAATTTTGGAGTCAAAATAGTCATTACCGATATTTTACCAATATTTACCAATATTTTAATGGGATATTTTTCGTAAATTCCAGCACGCGCCATGGTATAGTTCAAATTTCGCCGAAATATCGAGAATTTCCGCTTTTTCGCCGATATTTCAGCGATTTTTCCGATTTTTCTTCCATTTTTGTTTTGGGGCCCCCTCCGATAACCAATATTTCGGCCGAAAAAACCGAAATTTTGTTCCTTGGTTACATTTATATATGAGTGCTACATGAAACACTCATGCTTCGGAAGTATACTCCAGATCCAAATTTCACGTGCAGGATCGGGGACGTGATTGAGGTCGACACGATGGGACCTTCGGGAGGAGGGACCGGGGCAGCATTGATGATAGCCGTGATCGTGCTCTTACTTACTTCCAAGACCGCGAAGAAGCGAGGGTGCCAAGTGACAGCATTCATGGGATGGGATGGTCAACGTGGAGCGAGACGATATGCCGCCCATCCTTCTTGTTTAGGATGAAGGTACGTGGTTCGCCGCTTAATAATTATGGCTAGTTGCTACGCATGATAGAGTGCGGTCGTGACATGATGCGAGCGATCATGATTTGCCTCAATTTCGATCTAAATTCCTTTAAGGAGGGGAGAATGTAAGACCCAATAAATTTCAATTTCTGGAAAAATGGCAAAATCGTAATTTTGATTACAAAACTGTTATTTCGACTAAAAATCCGTAATTTATTCTCTAGATCTCGGATGACGAAACAGATTTCACCGTTGGAATCGCCTCGCGAAAAACTAGCTAGAGCGCAAAATCGCCGAATTCCTCGAGATAGCCTGAGTTGGCACGCTTTACGAGGCATCGCGTCGTGTCGTAGCCATTCTCGGCGCGACGAAGTCACATATAACACGACTCATGTGCCAAGCAGTATGAGTAAAGAAATGATGAAAATGACTCCACTGAGGTAGTGCCAATATCAATTCCGTGTTATGGACAAAATGGTCATTTTTAAGTTTGACGGTCACAAAACACAAACAAGGAATAGTTCTTCATCTCCCACATTTCAAAAGCCAAAACGGAATTGCAAGAGAGGGGAAAGAGGCAGTAGGCTGCTGGAACGAAAATGGAGTTAGTTTTAGCGAGAGAAGGTCTTCTCTTTAAAATACGCAATCCGACCGCCTACAATCTTCTGCAGAAGGAAAGACGTCTCTACGCTGAGTGTGCCACATGTGGACTCCTGGGCTATGAGTTTTTGATAACTCCGAGAGGTAGGGCTTCTTCCCTACTTGGGTTTTATTCTTTTAAATATTGCAAATGTTTGAGCCGACGAGGCCTGAACGAGTTGCTGATCGGTCCCAAAGTCAGGGACCGAATTGATTTGATTTCTTGAACCTAAATGTGAGCAACCCGTAACTTTGGAGGGACTGTCAGTCTTTAATAGCTTAAATTATGCTTTAAATCATGGATTGATTTGGATGAGGCCTGAAATGGCCGTGAAATGCGGTTCACAAAGTGAACCGATGAATTGTTGAGTGTTGGAACCGTAAAGCCTAGGGTTTTACTGTTCCTAGGAATAGTGACACGAAAATATATTTTTGTGTGGAAATGGGTTTGGTCGATAATTAGCCCAAGTGAATTGCTCGTGTTTGATTATTAGCCCATGAGCTAATTTTGATGTTTGAAAATGATAAATTACATGACATGATCGGGTGATTGATATTGTGTGATATGTGCATGTTTACATATTGGCATGTGATTAGATCAGATTGAATTGGCACACATGCATTCCATATGCACCGGAACACCCTAGGATTAGCAGGAGAGTGCATGAGATGAGCTCCAGAGAAAATGGTTCGAGGGTAGCGTCTAATAATAATAATGACGGAGGGTAGTCCATACTAAAATATCAATCGCCGGAGACGGCCCAATCTGATGTACACTCCAGGGTAGTCCACACACATAATATCAATCGCCTGAGACGGCCCAATCGATATATCCTCGGAGGGTAGTCCACCGAATATAACATCTGAGACGGCCCACCATTTATACTCCGAGGGGTAGTCCATAAATTATAACAAATAGCTTTGTTAAAAACAATGTTTCATAATGAGTTTAGGCAAGTGTGAGAGAGCCTGGGTGAGGACTCAGATCTCGAGCCGTCATGCAGACATTCAAGGTGATCACGCATTCGGGTTAACGTGTGTTTAAATTGGAACACGTGACCGCACTTAGGTGGTGAGTAGCCCACTTAGGGCGATTCTCCTACTGAGCATTAGCTCACCCCGTCGTGGGACCCCCTTTTTACAAGTACAGGGAGCGTGTGAGGAGACGGCTCGTCCTAGAGGCCGAGTTCTAGAAGAAAGCCGGAATGTGGCTTTGATGGTTTTACATGTATTAGAACTCTTTAAGTTTAATATATGTATGGTTTAAGAGTGAAAGTATTGTAACTCTTGTAACTATAGATATATAGTTGGATTCATAGTTGGTATGTATATCGAGAATTGTTTATGGCCCAAGGGGCCGTATTGATATATATTGGACTATATTACTGTTCGGGGATATGATATGCAGTGTTTTAGATTAAGTTTTGTATCTGGGTAGAGCTCCCGCATGCTGAGACTCTCGCCCGATTTTCGTGGAAAATGTCGGGTCACCCGACATCTACGAGTATTCCGTGGGTCGACGTGGGTAGTCACCCACCCCCGGTTTTCGGCGTCACACAACAGCTTTTGTTGACATGAACATGCCTTTTATAAGGAATGGAGGAGCAAGACTGCAATCCTAAGTTGGAGCAATGTGACAGAGTATCTTAAATACTCATTTTATCCCCATGTATTCTTTAGGTTTTAGTAGTTTTATGTTATAAATAAGTGCCCTAATGCTCTATTTTCTCAATTTTGTGATTAGGCCAACTATTGAGCAGAAATGAGCGAAATCAAAGAAAAATCGACAAAGTCATCATGCAGTTGAGGCAAACATGTGATCATTTCACCTGTTTGATGTCTTTCTATGGCTCCCTTATTGACATGGGCAGATTATAGACTCTGAGGACTTTCCGTAGATACAAAAGATAGTGTGATTCAGAGTCCAGATGAAGAAGTTATGAAGGAAGGAGTTTTTAACATGAAATTCTGGGCAAAAGCATAAGTAACTCACGTTGAGGTGTGATTGCTCTCACGCTTTAGCGTGAAAACACACTACATCATGAGTATTTTCACGCTTCAGCGAGAGTATTTTCACGCTTCAGTGTGGTTTGGCTTCTCCTCCTCCAGTAGCTTCCCATTTTTTGCCACGCAGTAGCACCAACTCCATCACATTACAGCATGATGCTGAGACCCATTTTCTTTGCCAAAGCCCATTTCTTCCGCTCGATTGGTTTTGGAGTAAAGGGATCGAATTAGGGCATTTTGAGGGGAAGAGTTCGAGAGCAAGGGGAGTTCGACGGCTGGAAGAGGGAAGCCCCTATGGTTTCTAAACCCTAGGGTAAAGCTCTCTTTGGGGAAGAAAAGGAAAATTTGAAGAGGAGACTGAGCATTCATCTTCCATATAGGCTATTTCTGTGACGCCCCAACTCGACACCCGGTGTCAGGCTAGGGTGTCTTTTTTTTTTTTCTTTTTTTTCTTTTAATTCTTGTTTACTATAAACTTGTTCATTCCTATACTGTTAAACATTTAAACTGAAATATATTCTGTGAAGCAAATGATTGCTGTAATATATTCAAACTCCATAAATGCGGGAGTGTTCAACATATAAAAATCTCTATATTGTTTACAAAACAAATACATGTACAAAATAGACACCATAGAGGTTTTTAATGGGTACCTAGTATTGTCTTGACCTTTGTTGTTTACGCATTGTCCCGCTTCTAGTTCCTTCTTCTATACTCACGTATGAACACTCCATGCTGTTTATAGCCATTGAATAAATACTCGGGATCGATCCCTAATAAGGATCATCACACTTTAAAAACATGCATATACATTTAACACATCATATAATTTATACCATGCTTATGCATATTTCATAAATGTAATTTACACATGCTTATACATACTTCATATTTACTTATCATTGTTCATATACATTTCGTTTGTTGTTCTTGTCACAGTATACTTGTCATCACATAGCAATGTTATGCTTCTCATATCATGTCATATAATGTCATTTATCATATTCAAATCATTTATTGTTACTTTTATGTTTCATGCCCGCATATACCTTAAAAAGTGGATGAATACGAAAGAATCAGAGGTACCAAGATACTATCACTGTACATGACAAAGGATTCTATCTAAGACTCCAAATGTTGCCGCTATAATGATCCAAATGGGATCTATGTCATCGACCCAAACAGGGCCTCGATATCTATAAACTGTATGTTACAGCAACTGTATCCCTATAGACATGCCTACCTATCCAACTACCCGGTCATAAGCAGGCAATCAGTTTTATTATGTTCTCTTAACAATCTTTCAAGTATTAGAAAAAAATATCTCATATACATGAATAACTACTGATATCATGTATACTTATGAAATATTCATTATCAAATGATCTCTTATAAACATTTAACTGTACTTTTCATATAACAAAATTATACATGTATTCTCTTTAGCTTTCATAACACATGTTATCATGATCATATTACTATGATGCATTATTTTATATAACAATACATTTATATAACTTTTATACAATTTCATTTTCCATAACCAAATATGCTTGAACAGGTCTGAGGCAATCCTAAGTCCATTTTCAACTACAATTTTGACCTTGTAAACAGGATTGTTAGAAAAAGTGATCTTCTAACTCAATATACCCCTATGTCTTAAGTTTCTTATGGTTCAAAAATCATGTCATTTGGACTTTTAATTTGGGAGATATGGTCTAAACATTCAGAACTGCTCCTGGACAGTTTCCAGGAATAGAATCTGGAATTGTGTCCTATATTTGAAAATTTTGTAGGAAGGATAGAGACATAATTTGACCATAATTAATTCATGAAAGTTTTTCTCCCAGATGTCTAGTTTGTAGAGAAATTTGAATCACCTCATTTGGACCAGTATAACTCAAGTTATGATTTAAACAATAGGAACTACTCCTACTCGTGTAATCAAGTATGAAATGTATTTCAGACGTAATTCACTTTACTTTGACGAATTTTCTGAGTCTAATAGGGTCCAAATTTGGATATACATATTTCATGGAGACGGTCCTTAGAAGTCTAGTTTAATTTCCAGAAATTTGATAAGTGAAACTCAACTTATGGCCTACATAAAAACTGCTCAAATCCAAATCAGATTTAATTGGTCTCGAAAACAAGAGCCTCACTTTGACGAATTTTCTAGGTCCAATGGGGTCCAAATTTGGATATACTTATTTCAGGGAGATTTGTTCTCCTAGAAGTATAGTTTACCCAAAAATTTAAATCACTTAATTTGAATGAGTGATGGCCAACTTATGGCCAAGAAAAAAACGTGGGTTTAAAAAAAAAGAACAACATCTCCCCTAAAACCCAACATTTTTTCTATACAAATTTTTCCTCCATTGAGGATCCCAACCAAACCAAACAACCGTATAACACATTTATAAGTTCGGGTTTTTCCTAACCTACATATAGACAAAGAATTTGGTTGGAAAAATTCCTAACCCAAACATGAATTTATACATGTTCCCAAAACACCCAACCAAGTATTCCATACAAAGTTCCAAACATTCCATACCTTTATTTTCTTACCTCTTCTTCTTTCTTTCTTGTCTCTTCCCTTTTCTCTCAACCGTTTGCTCCTAACCAAAATAAAAATGAGATATTTCTTAAGGCCTTATTCGGTCTTATCCAAAATTTTACATAAAATTCCATTTTGCCATTCGGGTCCTTCAACTTCCTTCTAAATTGTAATCCTAACTTATCTTATTTTCACTTTAACATATAATCGCTACACATTATGACCCTTGTCTCGAATTGCAAATTACTAATTTACCCTTAATTCTTGTATTAATTCCGAATTCTTCTTATTTTATTTTTAGCATTATTTTATTCCGAAAAATATACATTTACTTTTATTACACCCAAAACACATTATAAAACTAGTTAGGTATAATTTGGGGTGTTACACTTCTTCTCCTTGTTTTCTTTCTTTTCCTTTGTTGTATTTCCCTTCTCCATGAACTAATCTCAGTTTCAAGGGTTTTGATGTAGTCCAAACAATGAAATATGGTGTTAAACTTTGATTTGTAATCTTTGATGTTTGGATTTCTTATATTGAATTTTCTATTCAATCTTAATGCTTCATGGATGATTGATCACCATTAACATGATTTGTGACCTAATTTGTGGTTGAGAAATAATAATAAGGTTAGACCATGAATAAAATGTCATGTTTCTCCATAAAATAGAGATATTTGTGGGTTACATGTGACTTTGTTGGATTTCAATTACTTAATGCACCCTTGGTTATGATGGTTTGAGATAGAGACACATTGCAACGTGAGTGGCTCAAGCCTCAGCGTGAGTTACTCACGCTTTTGCCCAAAAATTCATGTTAAAAACTCATTCATAACTTCTTCATCTGGACTCTGAATCACGCGATCTTCGCATCTACAAAAAGCTCTCGAAGTCTATAATATACCCATGACAATGAGGAAGCCATAGAAGGACACCACACAGGCGAAATGATCACATGTTTGTCGCGACTGCACGATGACTTTGCCTATTTTTCTTCGATTTCACTCGTTTCCGCTCAATAGTTGGCCTAATCACAAAATTGAGAAAATTGAGCATTAGTAATTTTATTTATAGCATAAAACTATTAAAAACCTAAACAAAACATGGATAAAATGAGTATTTAAGATACTCATCACAATACATAGATTCACAGGATTTGGTTCCGCAATATTGACAAAAACAAGTGAGATGGAAATCTTGTTAGAGTAATATTAAATATCTACGATATATTAAATAAATGTGAATTATAGGCTAGGCTATCAAATAAAGTTAGGCCACTAAAGTGATTAATTTAAGTTCAGCCTTAATTAATATATTATAAAGTGTGGGCATTAATGTGGGGTAGGAGACAAGCCGTAATTTCTTATTTTATGATGTGGCCATGGAAATTACGAATGACGTGGATCGCATATAAACAGACGCGATTGTTTATGAACATACATGATTGTTTATAAACAAACACGATTGTTTATAAATGAGGGTCATGGTCCCTAGATCACACAATGATTTTCAATTCTTATAATTCCCATTGTCGTGAGATAATACAGATGTAAACCGCAGACCAAAGATCATAAAGCCTAAGACTGTATTCAAATATTTTAATATTTTGTTACGGGATTAACAGACGCTCGTAAATCCAGTATTTTGATTCTTGATGATTCAATATGAATGTTCATGTTTGTGTGATGTTTTTCACATAATGAATTTAATCTCACATTTGGTATCAGAGCGGTTTCATGTTGAATTATTGAGAATAAGTTAGAAAAAGATTTTTTCTTTTAGGGCCAAAAATATTTTTTCCAAAAGTATAATATTTATGAAAGCAAATTTTGTACGTAAAATTACATCTCTATTACGAACAACGATATAAATTTACAATTTTTTTTTTTTTTTTTTTGACATACGATTGATTTTATACATTTTTTAAAAGTTCAAGATAAATAGAACGCTGCTCTATTCTCGTGTTTTTTGGTTCGACCATTTCTATTCGGGCCCATACGACGATATAGTTTTGATATTTATTCGCATTATCACCTATTCACAAAACGGTGTGTTAGTTCAGTGGTATTTTGCAAAGGTTTGCAACGCGAGGTCTCTGGTTCGAATCCTGGTCTGAGTATTTGGTCTCTTTATATTTTGTCTTGTTTTAAACAAAAAAAAAAAAAAAAAAAGGAGGGAAGGGTCTTACTGAGATTCAATCACTAGACCTCTAGTGTGGAACATGCACCTGACCACCATTAAGGCAAGGCCAACTGGCTGTTTAAGTTAGTCATTTAAATATAAATATGTTATTGTTAAAGTGTATTTACGAAAATTTACATTCAAATATAGGTGTTTAAATATATATATTTTGAGATAAGTTAATTAATTACAATATGTCACCAAAGTGACTACTTTGTGAAAATTAATTTTATTTCAAAATATAACAAGATTATGTGCATGTAACTTATGTGAATATCAATCGGCCCAAAGGAAAATTAATATTTAACGTAATCAGACAGACACTGCGGGTAATAAATGCGACACTCAGGGTAATAAAATGATAATTATTTGGTTTTACATATGAATAATAAATCGACCCAAAGGAAGATTTATTATTCGATATGTTCTTATTATCGTGATTTGATTACTAAACCAAGATATCACTAAGTTAATATTTTTTATCCAAAGATAAATATTAATGTGAGAGTCCGATATCTTGAGACGGGGCTTGCCTTTATTTGAATTTATTTTGTTTTTAAGGGGCCTTATGTGAGTTTGTTTTGCTTGTTTATTGTTCTCTGATTCAGCTTACTAGTTCTACTTAACATTAATGCCAAGATTAATTCTATTCCTATGCTAAATGGCACAAAACTTCAAGACATGGCATGAGAACCCCAAACAGTCTCCCTGTTGTCATGGATCTCGACCTCAAGGCATGGCTCTTCTTCACACCTCTTACTGATGAAAGTTTGATGAAAAGAGGGATATTGAAAGGTCGGAGAAGTCAATCGCATGTGTTTGATGATCATTAAGAAGGCCATTCCGTAAGCATTCAAGGGCAATAATATCTGAAACGATAAAGATGTTTCCAAAGAGTTCCTTGAAGAAATTAAGAATAGATTTGCCAAGAATGAAAAGTACGAAACAAGAACACTTTTGGAAAATCCCATCTCAATGAGATATAAAGGTAATGGGAATATTATGGAAATGTCTCATCTTGCTTCAAAGTTAAGAGCACATAAACTTGATCTCTCTGAGGATTTGCTTGTGTATTTGGTTCTGATATCTCTTCCCACACAATTCAGTCAATTTAAGGTAAGCTATAACTGCCAAAAAGAGACTTGGTCTCTTAATGAGCTCATCTCACATTATGTGCAAGAAGAGGAAAGGTTGAACCAAGAAAAGATAGAAAGTTCTCATTCGTCATATCAAGGATAAAGTGGAAGAAAATAAAGAATATAAAGAAGTCGATAGTTCCATATCAAAAAAGAAACCAACATAAAGGAAAAAAAAGGTTGACGGGTTGTTTCTTCCGTGGAGTCAAGGGACATAAGAAGAAGCAATGTACCAACTATCATGCTTGGCGTGCAAAGAAAGGTACACTTCTTAATCTAATTTGTTCTGAGGTTAATTTGACTTCAGTACCTAAACACACTTGGTGGATAGATTCTAGAGCAACCGCTCACATCATTGTGTCCATGCAAGGTTGCCTAAGTTTCCGAAAGCCAAATGATGGTGACAGATACATCTTTGTAGGCGATGGCAAGAAGGTCGAAGTTGGGGCAATTTGGATATTTAGGTTATTATTAAAGTCTGGTACTTATTTGGATTTGAAAGAGACATTTGTTGTATCGTTCTTTAGATGGAATTTGGTTTATATTTCTCAGACACAAATTTGGTTATTCTTGTTATTTTGGAAATAATAAATTTAGCTCTTCGTAATTCAAATTTGCTTGGTACTACCTTTTATCTTATGTAGATAACCTTATATGCTTGATACAGTTGCTTCATATCATGAAACCCTGTAATTAAGTACTCGAGGTGTTAAAAGAAAATTAACCAATGAGAATTCCTCATCATTATGGCATAAGAGATTAGTCACATCTCCAAAAAGAGAATTGAAAGGCTTGGTTAGATGGGATTCTAGATTCTTGATTTTGCAGATTTTGAAATTTGCATAAATTGCATAAAGGGAAAACAAACAAACACAGGGAGATTTGGTGCCAACAGGGCTACAAATGTCTTAGAACTTATGCATACAAATATTTGTGGTCCATTTCCTATGGTTTCATGGAATGGCTAACAATATTTTATCACGTTTATAGACGATTTTTCACGTTATGGCTACCTTTATCTCATTAATGAAAAGTCTCAATCACTGGAAGTGTTCAATTCGTTCAAAGTTGAAGTTGAAAATCAACTCAACAAAAGGATTAAAATGTCGATCTCACCGCGGGTGGTGAATACTATGGTAAGTATGACGGTTCAGGTGAACAACGTCCGGGAACATTTGCTAAATTCCTAGAGGAGTGCGGTATCATCCCAAAGTACACCATGCCAAGTTCTCCAGGCATGAATGGTGTTGCTGAAAGGCGAAACATAACGTTCAAAGACATGGTAAGAAGTATGATTAGTCATTCTAACTTGCCAAAATCACTCAAGCAAGCATTAAATACCGCAAATAAGATATCCTTACCGCAGTACTAACGAAAGCAACTGCTAAAACCCCTTATGAACTTTGGACGGGCAAGAAGCCTACTCTGAAGCACTTACACATTTAGGGATGTCTAGCTTAAGCAAGGCCTTACAGGCCACATGAAAAGAAATTGGATTCGAGAACTGGTTAGTTGCTATTTTATTGGATACTTTAAAAGATCCAGGGGTTACAAATTCTATGATCCTACTACTAAATCAATTTTTGAGATGGGAAATGCTCGGTTCTTTGAGGATGTTGAGTTTGATGGGGGAGATAAGGATAGGATTTTGTTTTCAAGAGGAATATGTTGATATTCCACGCCTATGTTATTGACATTGATCGCCCTATACCCGACATTGTTCAAGAAGGTATCCAAATCAAAACAATATCCAAGAACCTCCCGTCTAAGAACAAACTCTACCTCCTCCGTAACCTACGCATTAAGGAGATCCACTAGAGAAATGAGAAGTGCAAAGGCCGTATGATTACATTGTATTTCTTTAAGAACATGAGTTTGACATTGGTGAAGTGGAAGATGATCCAATCAACTTCTGCCAAGCCCTGGAAATTTCTAAATCTCAAGAGTGGATTGATGCCATGAATGAGGAGATAAAGTCCATGGCGATAATGATGTGAAACCCATTGGTTGCAAATGAATATTTAAAACCAAGAGTGATTCGAAAGGTGATGTGGAGAGATACAAAGCTCGTCTTGTCGCTAAAGGTTATACATAAAAAGAAGGCATCGATTATAAAGAGACTTTCTCTCCATTTTCATCAAAAGACTCTATTAGGACAATAATGGCACTTGTGGCGCACTTTGACCTTGAGCTTCATCAGATGGATGTTAAGACTGCATTTCTCAATGGTGACTAGGCCTGTCAAAATTCAACACGACACGATTAACCGACACGATTAACCGCTGATTAAACGGGTTTGGGTGAGACCTAAATGGGTTCGGGTGATATACCGGACAATCTGCTTAACACGACAAACAGTCACCTCGGTGAGACATGCTAACCCGCGAGTAACCCGCTACCCGCTTAACATCGCTTTCCTACCGCCGCTTTACCAATGGTCGCCAACACTAGGCCTCGTCAAAATTAACGCTGACACGATTAACCGACACCGATTAATCGCTAGATTAAACGGGTTCGGGTGAGATCAAACGGTTCGGGTGATAAACGGGTCAACCCGCTTAACACGCTTAATAAATCGTCGCGGTTCTGCCATGTTTTTCACCCACACCCGCGAACCCGTAATCGCTTTTAACCCAACTCCAACACGTCGACACCCTAATGGTGACATTGATGAAACAACTGGCGGTGAGCAACAAGAAAAATTTAGGTTCGAGATACAGCAGCATGGTCGCGTTAAAGAAATCCATCTAAGGGCTTAAGCAAGTTGGCCAAGGGTATTACAAGTTTCATCAAGTTATCATTTCGTCTAGTTTTGAGATGAATATGATTGATGATTGTATATACCATAAGTTTAGTGGGAGTAAGCATAGTTACTTGGTTTTATATGTTGATGACATATTGCTTGCCACCAACGATATAGGCATGTTGCATGAAACCAAGAGATTTCTATCAAAGAAATTTTAGATGAAAGATCTTGGTGATGTTTCTTTTCAGGTTAGGCATACATACACCGGGATCAGCTTCGGGTATACTTGGTTTATCACAAAAGAGCTATATTGAGTAAAAATTTAAAAGGTTTGGCATGCATATTGCAAACTGTGTGACACCCTCGTGGCTATGAGACAAATTTAGTTTTAGTTAATGCCCCAAGAATAATTCAGATTCGGGATAGCTTACATTCCTTATGCGCGCAATAGAAGTCTCGATGTAGTTCTCAAGTATGTACGCTGGTCCGAACATTAAGCGCATTGTTATGTACTGTTGGCAAATACTTAAGCAATCCTGGAAAGGATCATTGGATAGCAGCCAAGCGAGTCATGAGGTACTTATAGAGAACAAAAGACTACATGCTCACTTATGGAAAGTCATATCAGTTAGAGATCATTGGATATTCTGACTCCGATTTTGCTAGATGCCGAGGTAGCATGAAATCTACTTCAGGCTATATCTACTTACTTGCTAGAGGTGCTATATCTTGGAAGATGTTAAATGTTTATCAGAGTTTCTTCACCATGGCAAATTAATTTGTAGTTTGTTATGAGGCATCCAATCATAGAATATGGTCACAAATTTTCACACGGTCGCATTGGATGGTAACAAGACCACTTAAGTTATTTTGTGACAATAAATCAACAATACTATAATCCAATAACAACATGAGTTTGACGAAGTCAAAATTTATAGACATCAAATTCCTAGTTGTCAAAGAAAGGGTTCATAGTGGACTTATATCTATGGGAAGATATTGGGACAAACTCCATGATTGCGCATCCACCGACTAAGGGATTACCACTCAGGTCTTTCATGAGCACACCGCCATATGGTGTGGCTTCTCTTCAGATATGTCGTTTTTAGTGGGAGTTTGTATTTTGGATGTTATTTAAGGATACATTTGTTATAGATATTATGGATGTTAAGGTTATTTATCGCAAGAATACAAATTTTCATTCACTCTGATTTTGTATGGTTTGATCTCATTAAGGTTTAAGGAGGACCAGTTGGAAATAGGCATGTTAAGATCACATTGCATGAAATTTCCATGCTACACATCCACACTTGATCTTTGTCATTAGTTGCATTGATATATGTGATCATTGAGGTCTAGGTAAATTAAATATGCAACGACGATCGCTTCGTTCTATATTGGTGTGGCATTTGACAAGATTATTAAAATATATAAAGTTTTGATAGTAAAACCCATGAGCTCATAAAGTATAATCACGCTATAAACTTACATATATAGCCCAAGTGGGAGATTGTTGGAGGAAAATTAAATATATAATGATATAATAAATAAATGTGAATTATAGGCTATCAACAAAGTTAATAATTAAAGTGATTAATTTAACTTTGGGGCCTTAATTAATATATTATAAAGTGTGGGCATAATGTAGAACAGTTTAATTTCTATTTTTTATGATGGCCAAAATAGAAATTACGAATGCATATGACCTGCATATAAACATGTGATTATTTGATGCACTGTACGTGACTGCTTATAAACGTATTACGATTGTTATAAAATAAAGGGTCATGGTCTCGATCACACAATGATTTTCAACTCTTCCGATTCCCATTGTCGTGAGAAATATTAGACATAAACTAGTGTAGATTTGAAGATCATAGTCGCAGACCAGATTCATATATTTCAATATTTTGTTATGGATTCAGTATGCCTCAGAACTAAAGATTTTGATTCTTGATGATTCAATATGAATGTTCTTGTTTGTGTGATGGTTTTCACATAATTAATTTAATCTCACAATCTTGTGCAATGGAAAAATAAAAAGAAAAAAAAATCAATTGACAAGAACTATAGCAAACCATAATTTGTTCTCACATTATGAGATTCAAAGCATTTAAATACACATTGCATGTGAATTCTTGCTACAAGGTAAAGCAAGGCATTTTTTTAGGAAAAAGAAGATAAACCTGAATGAGAGCAAGGTATGTCGCAGCTACTAATAAATACATTTCCAAGATTTTCTTTAATAATTTTCAAAACATCTTCTTATGGATAACATGCCCATAAATCCTAAATCACAAGATGAAAATTTTGCTCCCTTTTCAGGGCATTGTATTTCCAATATTTATCAGAAACTGCACAATCTTCCTCCAATGATTTTTGCAGGATGCTTTCAATGCCCAGCTTTTGGAAAAATAAGAAGTTTGTCAAAAAAGCACATCATAAAAAATGGTATTTATAAAAATTTTGCAAAATCAATGAAAAATTTCACAGCCTTCATGTTTCTCTTTTTTTTTTTTTTCTTATAAATAAATGCACATATTGTATTAGAACAGAGTAAAAGCAACCTAAGGGCAGCCTAAAGCATCCAGGAAATATACAATAGGAGCCCAAAGGGAGGTACAAAAGAGATGAAAAAGAAGCCAAAAAGCCAACCCACCATCCCTTGTCTATAGCCCATCCAAACCGAAAAATAAAAAACAGAACCAAGTTTGTTCATTGTTAAAGAAACATGTCTCTAAAATTATATTGTTCTCTCAGAGCAAGTAATTTGGCCAATTTCTAAGAAAGTAATAAATAAGAGCATCGTCCCACGATGATTACTAATAACTACCATAATTAGAATAGTCCTAGCTTTATTTAGATTAATACAAAGGTGAAGTTGAAATGGAAAACAAACTAAACTAAAGAAATCCTAAACTAAAGTCTTTAACATGCAAAGAGAAAATTTAATTACAAGAGCCTAGGGTTTAGATTTCATCTAACAAATTCTATGGTGAGGTTCCCACTTGTTCCCAATGATGCTTAAATCATATATTAATGATTTAATTTCACTTAAGCACATATTCTTTTCTTAAGCAATAACACCCACCTGAAATAAGTTATATTGTGATCTCAGCCTCAAACCATCATAACTAAGGATGCATTAAGTAATTGAAATCCAACAAGCCACATGTAATCCACAAATATCTCTATTCTATGGTGAAACACAACATTCCATTCATGGTCTAACCTAATTATTCTTTCTCAACCTCAAATTAGGTCACAAAACATGTTAATGATGATCAATCATCAATAAGCATGAGAAATTGAATAGAACATTCAATATATAAGAAAATCCAAACATCAAATATTACAAATCAAAGCTAAACACCATAGTTCATTGTTTATGTAACATCCCAAATTATACCCTGATAGTTGTATTACATGTTTAGGGTATAAAATAAGTAAAATTTGCATTTTCCCGGAATTTAAATGCTAAGTGAGAAAAATGATAAAAACTCGAGATTAATACAAAGGCCAAGTGGTAAATGAGTAATTTACTAATTCAGACCTAAAGGTCATAACACAAGAAGTTTATATGCCATTATAGAAATATTGATAAGTTTGAATTGCAAAAGAATGGAATAGATGGACCTAAAATGCAAGAGATGAATTGATGTCAACTAGATAAGACCAAACATGGCCTAAGAAAATCTCATTTTCGTATCAAGCTAGGGCTTCCGGTGGGGAGAAGGAGAAAGAGAGAAGAGAAGATGAGAAGAAGAAGAAGGAAGAAAGGAAGAAGAAGAGAAGAAGAAAATCAGGTATGGAATACTTGTATGATACTAGTATGGAATCTACAAGTGTATGGAATTCATGTATGGAATTTGTAGGAATTGTATGGGATTTTTGTGAGGAAAGTGGATTTATGGGTTAGGAAACAATCCTAACTCATTCTTTGTCTAAGTTGTGTAGGAAAAATCCTACTTGAAATGTTGTTGCTTTGTATAAGATAAGTTTTATGGCTTATCTTCCATTTGAGGAGCCATTTTTGGCTTGTATAAGCTCTAAGAGCCATTTCGTGTTTTTCCAAACACAAACATAAGTTTTTCGGGCTGACAGAACCAATCAAAGGTCATCCCTGCTGGCGTAGTAACATCCAACCTTGAACAACGAAGAATCGGTCGACTAGTTGATCGACTGGTTGATCGAGTCTTCCTACAGCGCAGCTGCCGCCCATCGTACCAAGAGGAAACGGCCGACCGATTAGCTGACCGTACTGCTCGAATGGTCTTTCTAATGGTGCAATAGCTACTAGCACGCACAAAGTGGAAACGGTCGATCGGGTTGGGACTAAACAAGTGGACCTGGGCTCGTTGAATAGTGTCTTTCGAGAACTGCTTCGCCGGTTCAAGCCCTGCCAGCAAACAGTTAAGGTTAATTTCATGGCCTAGTTGCGGTCGATTGAGGCTTGCTTTGGAAGACTATTATGTGTTTAAATGTAGTGTTATTCCTTGGTTAAGGGATGACATATTAAATGACAATATGTACGCCCATACATATTGGATTGACTTAAATGTCCAAATAATGCATAAGTAAACATATACAAATGTCTAAATGATACATGGGTAAATATGCATGTGTAAATCGTAAATATCGCATATGATTACCGGATAACAATAGTTATTCGAGGATATGAGATATTTATTGAAATGAAATAAAAATAGATTGTCCGCTTAGAACATGGTGTAGGGATAGATGGGGCATTTGTTTAGGATAAAAGTCTGTAGTATGTTGATCACTTGGCCTCGTTTGGGTCATTATAGCACCTTCAAGCCCTTATAGAGGTCTTTGTCTCGTACAGCATAAATAGTCACGCCTATAATGGTCATTATCTCGCATTAAATGATAATGTAAATTGCCTTTCGTGCCCTTATAGAGGTCATTGTCCGTATAATGATAACAGCGCCTTCGGGCCTTTATAGTTTCCCGTATCCACTTCTAAGGTATATGCAGGCATGAAACATAAAAACAAATGACAAGAATATGCAAATGATCTGAATATGGTAAATTACATGATATGAAATGATATGAGAAGCATAGCATTGCTATGTGATGACAAGTACACAGTGACAAGAACAAGAAGAAAAGTGTAAAATGACACAAATTGTATATGAACGATGATATGTATGAAACATGTATAAGCATGTGTATAAGTATATGATAGGTTAGATGTATATGCATGTGTCTAAAGTGTGATGATCCTTATTAGGGGTCGTTGATGAGTCTTAAACTCATCTATTTTTAATCCATTTTTCTAGCTAGTTTTCAATATTTTCAGAGCTGTTTTAATGCCAAATTATGGAGTATTTACAAACTTTGTGTTTTGCAGGTATTAACTCAAAAATGAAAGATTTCCAGCAAGAAAGAAGAGAAAAACAGCAATTGCAGCAGTCCATGTCGTGATAGAAATTTGTGTGTCGTGACAAACTTCCAAGCAACAACATTTCCTGTGTCGCAACAACTTTTCCTGATTCATTGACAATTGAGCTAGGTCACGACAGAGAATGGGAAAAACATATGCAAGTCAGTTGGGAACAAGATAGTTTGTGTTGAGACATATACGTCAATCAAGGCAATATCTGTCGCGACAAATCTCTTTCCACGCGATCGACTTCAGAATATGGAAAATTACTGAGATTTAATAGATGTCAAGAATAGTTTAGGTCTTACAAAGAATCAGTCGGCAAAGAGTGCTTAATGGATAAACCCAATCTGCCAAAGGAGAGTCAATGTTGCGACATACTTCAACCTAAAAAGGTGTTTTGATTGTCGCGACACAGATCTTCAGGTCGCGACACAAGAATAAGCTGAACAGAGAGAAACGAGGTCACGACACAACTTCTAAGTCGCGACAGAAGTTTCAACACAAATGCAAAGAAGTCATGTCGCGACATAACAAACTGTGTCGCGATAGCATAAGTCAGCTAAACAAAGATAGGTCCCGGCCGCACAGGAAAAAATGGGTCGCGACACTACATGCTTTAATGTAAAAGTGTTGTCGCTGACATAACATATTGGGGTCGCAATTACAAAACACCCCCAACACAAAAGTCTAGGTCACAACATAAAAAATGAAACCGCAACAAGGAAATAGGCAAAGTGGCGAGAACTCGTCAGCGATTTAATTTTTCGGGTCACAAACCGAGACGCATAATAATGCAAGATAAAGGTTGTAATAAGAACCATAATGTGAATGTCATACAAAAAGCCGGGTCGCGGCATCGCTTGAAGAAGCAGACGATCACCGTCGCGACATGAAAACTTTGGTCATGACAATCAACTGCGTGTCGCGACTAAATCGTGTCATGGCTACGAGTATCGATGTCGCACATGGCATGTTCGGTGAATGGTCGCATACATCAGACAGCTGAAACTCGTCGCGACGAAATATCGGCATCGGCGTTACAATGTCGCAACAAGAATATGATGTCGTAACTCAAGCAAGAATGAGCACAAGATCTTCTAGGTCACGACAGACGACTGCTTGCTACAACAGAAACCTGCAACAAAATTCAAAACCATGTCATACACAACTGTGTCACAACGGAAGACAACCCGGGCCTAATAGTTAGATTCATAAAGAAGACTGAAGTTAGGGCTCAACCTTAGGGATCATATAAATAGAAACGACTAATGGTGCTGAAGGCCAAATACACCATTTAACTAGAGTACGTGAGCCGAGACTCTTTTTATATTATATTTTCATTTTTATTCTATTTTACTTTTGTAGATTAGCGAGTTTCACATTTTAATTTCTTGTCATCTAAAGATTTGCCCAAGCTTAGTTGAAACTTAATGTTGAAATTAATATTATTATCGTTTGAATAATAACTCAACTTGAATCATTTCTTTCAACATTACACCTATAGTGGAATTTTCTCACCTGATTTACCAAGGTTATAATCTAGCGAGAATCATAACTCACTGAGAAAGATCCATATGGTTATATTCTTTCAAAATATGATAAAGAAAAATTTGTTAATGAGTTATCGAAAACGGTGTTGTTCTTTGAGATATTCATGTTCCTACTTTAGTAGTTTGATACCTATGAAACGACTATTGTTTAGCTCTCACGTGAGGCCCTCTGAGCAACACACGTAGATGGAGATTCATAAGAGCTTAGACCAATTACTGGGGTTATGTTAGATCAATATTGATGAACCACGAGCTCGAAGGTTACTTAGATAAATCCTCAATTTTACTCATGGTTTGGCACGTTGAGTGATATATCAATTTAATAATTAGAGATCCTCCTCGTTCCGGGGAAGAATGATCTTGATCCTGTGTTAGCATGACATCTAATCAAGGAAAGAGAAAACTCTTTCAGATCTTAAGGATGAAACATCATTCTTTTTGTTGAGATATTGCAGTTGCCCTGTCATGGGAAGCAAGAAATCATACTACAAGAATGGGCATAAAGCACTGGTTATACACCATCTTACAAGTAAATTCTATTTACAAGTAATCGATTAGAATCATGTTTCGTGAATGAACATGAACCTCTACTCGCTGAAAAGTATGCTAGAGGAGGAATCCAAACTATACTACCTTACCTCTTGACAAATTCATTCCACTCGGGAAAAATAGAATGAGTAATGAGACAGAATCGGCTACCACACTGAAATCGCAAAGTGGTTTACTAATGATCTGTTCAAATTCAGTGGTACATTTAGGATTTAACTTATTCTTTTATATTAAAATGTAAGATTCTAGTTTTAAAATTTTATTAGTTACTAAATTTTTTCATCTAAACTATACGCTCAAATAGTGTAGAATTGAGAAGTCAGTAGTTGAAGTTTAAATTCCTTTCAATCTCTGTGAGAACGATATCTGGACTTATAAGTCCACTTTATTACTTGTACGACCTGTGCACTTGCAGTTTTTAAGACCAAAGTAACTTTTCAATTGAGTTTAGTGATAAATTATTCTCGCTTAAGTATATCTAATGCATCTTTCAATCAATAAGTTTCGTGCCTTTACCTTGGATTAATTTTTAGTCTTCTAGTAATGGGACTAATAATTTGAATATGCACAACAAATTGGTCAACAAGTTTTTAGTACCGTTGCCTGGGATTCTAGTAACTCCTTTGGTGATAGTGTCATAAATTTGTATAAACACCATTTGGTCACCAACAAGTTTTTGGCGTCTTTGCCGGGGATAGAAAGAATTTAAAAATCAAAATTCTGACAAAAGAGAGAAATGCTAATTTGGACATTTTTCTTTGTTTTACAAAAATTTTAGAAAATAAACAAAAATAGTTTTAATAAAGAAGTGTTAAATAAGCTACTCGATCTTTTGGAAACTTACGAATATATAATTTTGTTATCACTAACTCTATTCGATCTCAATGTGTTTCACTTTCGTGAGAATATTAAATGCATAGAAAATCATGCAGGATCGCTGCCTCCGATACGTAAATTGAAAGAACCTCAAAATCCGAGAAAAGCTACCAAAGGTTAAGATAGAAGATGTTTTTAATCAAATAGAAAGATCACAGACCATTCCAAAGAATAAGCATGTGAGACCACAGAGGCCTAACACAACGGAGGAATCTCTGGGAGGCCCATCATCCAAGAAAATATTTTGTCAGTGGAGACAACCCCCTATTGAAGCAAACAATTTTGAGCTGCAGCCTTGATTACAATGGTTCAAAGAAGACTCAGCCTAATCACACCCTTCAAAAGATCCAAATGAGCATCTGGGGAGATTTATGAGGATGACAAACACTGTGAAACTTAATGGAGTGAGACCTGATGTGATCAAGCTTCAACTCTTCCCATTCTCATTGAGAGATGTAACAGCCACATGGTTTGACTCCACGCGTTGATCATGAATACTGGGAAGAACCGGCGAGGCATTCATGAGCAAAATTTTCCCTCCAAATTTCCACAAGCAGAGAAGAGGAGAAATCATTATGTTCAAGCAGTGGGAGGACGAGTCTCTGATATTAAAGAAGGAGAGGATTTCAAAACATGGATCTGAAGAGAAGTGTTTATAATGTAGATAGATTGATAACACAGATGGATATTTCACATTTATGAATATCTAGAGACATTGATGATCCTCGCTACGGAGGTTTTGTTAAGAAGCGCAGAGGAGGCAAGGCAATTTATTGAAGACCTTGCCAAATGTAACTACAAGACTCCATCTAAATCTCTCGCAGCAGGATGAGGGAAATGGTCCGACGGATTGGATAGATTTACGTACCATAGCTAAGCATGATGCAGTAATGAACAAGCTGAGTAGCAATGAGAGGAGGATGCACAATGCACATGAAGTTGGAGTAGTGAGAGAAGGAAGGAGAAATAGTACTGAGGGGTATGAGGAAGAAGAGCCCTACCAAGTTGAGGAAACAAAGTACATGAATGAGCAGAGAAGTTGCCACTTCAAGCCTAACCCCAATTTGCCTACACACTACAGTCCAACACTAAGAAACCATGAAAATTTTTCCTATGGTGGAGGATCACAACATGGTCCTAGGCATGGACAGAACCACCATCAGGCTTATACTTAGCCTGGGTTTCAACAGCAGTAACAACAGCAGCAGCAAAATAGGGACAATAAAGGACAGTATCAAGGGCATAAAATAACTCAAACCTTTGAAGATCAGGTGTTGCAATTCATGACAGAAAACAAAAGGATCCTAAATCTGCATGAGAAAAAGTTTGCTGAACTTGAGAATTTCACACAACTATGTTTCAAACAAATATTAATGCTACATTGAGAAACTTGGAGACTTAAGTAGGACAGCTGGCCCTAACCTTACAAAGCTAAACCATAAATACATTTCCCAGCAATACTGAGGTCAATCCTAAAGATCTCACATCAACTGCAATAAGAGTGAATGAAATGCAAGGAGAAAATGTAGGACAAAGCATGCATGGAGACTAAACCAATGAAGAGAAGCTCAGACTAAAGAAGCAAGCAAAAATAATGTTGAAGAAAAGACAAAATACAACAAATGTTTAGCTAAGGACAAGAAACTATAACTTCAGAGGCAAACTCCAGGATTTTTCTTAATCTTTTAATAGTTTTAATAGTTTGGCAGTTCAATTGAATTTTGTGTTTGAGGTTGTAGTTTAAATATGTCAGTAGTTTTATTTTCAGTTTTGTTCATTTTCAGGACAATGAAGCAAAATTCAAGAAGAATTTCAATAGACAGCAAAGTATCTCAAATTAA
The DNA here is from genome assembly GCA_016808115.1 of Tetrastigma voinierianum. Classification (NCBI taxonomy): domain Eukaryota; kingdom Viridiplantae; phylum Streptophyta; class Magnoliopsida; order Vitales; family Vitaceae; genus Tetrastigma; species Tetrastigma voinierianum. The sequence goes on along the minus strand of JAEQBH010009046.1, from coordinate 155,476 downwards.
AATATGCAGTAATTAACTACAAGGGGGAGTATTTATCATTCCCTAAACTTATTTTGAATGATAATGCATATATTAAGTTTGGGAAAATTTGCTACAAAGTTCTTGAATGCTATGTTGATGTGTTGAGATAGTTGTTCATGATTGAATTGATGATTTTCAGCATAGATATGACTTCATACGCTTGAATTAAAAAAAAATTGACTGAGTCAGAGTGATTAATCGAATAGAAGACATGGTTGTAGAAAGTTAAAACACAACTCAGTCGTGACAATAGAAATCAGGTCGCAACATTATTTTATGTTTAGGAAAAAGGTTGTCGCAACAAGAAATTTAATGGTCAAGACATTTCATAAGAAAATTAGGTCGCAACATTAAAAGTTCGATTGCGACAAAACTCATTGAAATATAGTGTCATGACACTGTTTTTCCTGTTGCGACAAGAATTTTTGAAAATGGCAACATAAACAGTGTCGCGACCACCTTAACATGGTGTTGCGACTCACTTTTCTATTTAAACCAATCTCTGTCGCGACAGGAATTTTCTTGTCGCGACCTAGATTGTAACCAAAAGGCAATTGTGAGTCCAATAAAATGTGTCGCGACAAAATTTTCTAATGTCAGGACTGGTCATTGTTGCGACAAGCCTAAAGTGTGTCGCGACATGAGGTTTTAAATAATAAAGACTGGAGCTAAAATATTAATTTTGAGGGTCACAAAATAAATTCCGCAGTTAAAATTAAAGGCTATTGTTGTGACCTAATCATTTATTGTCGTGACCCACAAAGAGAGACATTCATTTATTGAGCCATAAACTGAAGAAGCTCTCCAAAAAACTTGAAAAGCCATCCCTTCCCATTGTTCATATCACTCACACTCTCACCAAAAATCTCAGTTTTCTCTCATCTCACTACCTGAAAACCCTAGACTTCAGAGACCTTAAACCCCAATTCCAAATCACTTTGATGGCAGAACCCCAGAGCTTAGTCCCAAACCTTAACGAGATGATGGAAGAATACACAGTTGGTGAAGAAGAGGTTTATCTCGAACTCAGCCGAGATAACCCAAGCAGCGTAAACCGAAGGTGCGTAAAGAGTGCATGTAACCCTACCTCGAAAGAAAGAAAGAAGCAAAAGCCGAAAGTATAGCCGAGCGTTAATGAAGTAAAGACAACGAAGCTTATTTCAAATGAAGCTACTTCTTCGAAAGAGAACTGAGCGATAAAGGTTTTATTAGAGAAAGGGGGTTCAGTACTTTCATCTCACCTTTTGTAGAGATCATCGAAAAGAGGGACTGGAACCTGTTCTACAAGAACAAGCCACCTGGTTATGTTGAAGTAGTCAGGGAGTTCTACTCCAATATGATCGACATGAAGGAAGATGCAGTGTATGTCAGAGGAGTATGGGTCCCCATGAGTCATGAAAGGATTAACTCAGGTTTTCATAGACGTGGATCCCAAAATGAGTCTAAATACAAAGAAGTTGATCAGAGAACCCAACCATAAAAATAGTGGATTTCCTGACTGGTGGAAAGGGGAAATGGAACTCAACGAAGAAAAATCCTCATGAATCCATCCCTAGGGGTTCCCTAATAGAAGAAGCTAAGGTTTGGTTTAATTTATAGCTTCTGTTATCATTCATACAAAGCATCTTTCTACAATAAGGGAGAATGAAGCCATCATCTTATATGCCCTATTGAAGGGTTATAAGTTTGATGTGGGAAAAATAATAGAAAAATCTATCAAAACCTTCCACAAGATAGTAAAAAGAGGACTGATCCCCCATCCAGAAACTATCACCGAACTCAGATTCGGGCCGGGAGGTGCGGGTGCGGCTAAGAGGAAACCTACCCTAGGATCTCTCCTTTGACATTGACAGGGGTCATCAAGGGCCCAAAGAGCAGAAAATGAAGGAGATAGAGATTGTAGAGGTTGTAGAGGAGCCTTAGGAAGAATAAGAAGAACAAGTGGGGATGGAACAATTCCCAGAGGAGGCCCAGCTGCCAATTGAAGATGAGTTTCAGAGCATAATAAGTCCAGTACTTCAATCTCCTCCTCATATAAGGGAAAACTTTTCTGAACCAACAGAGTGCTCTAAGGGCAACACAGGAAATAAAGAAATCATGGAGATGCTGGTTTCTATGAAAAAGGAAATGGAGGAGAGAGAGAAGAAGTGGGAACAACGGTAGAATAAGAGTAAGAATTTCTAGAGGCGCATCGTAAGAAGAGAACAAAGACGGGAACAACTTCCTACTAAAAGGGAAGAGGAATGGAAGGAAGAAATGGAAGGAGAGTGCTTGGTGCAAAGATTGGATTAAAAAATACAGTCCTTCTGAAGGAATGAGTAGCTAAAAGGGATGAAGTTAGTCGACCTTTTAGACAAAAGAGAAGAAAAGTCAGCCGAAGTATGCCGTAGGCTGCGTGCGGGTTCAAGTATCTCTACAAGGAACAGTTCAAGGAATTTGGGAAGCTTATGGAGAAGAGGGACAAGGAGCTAGAGATGGACAACAACTATAGGCAAAAGTTGTGGAATGGAAGTCTGGATCAAGTGAATTCAAATTTAGTGAACATACACATTGGTGCTCAGGCCAAACTCAAGGAACCGAACATAGGTCAGAGTGCAGATGAATTGATCACCAAGTGGAATTATCTAATGATCATCATTTCTTCAACAAAGGGAAGAACCTCCAGAGAAAGAGAAACCAAACATCTCAATCCCTAGGTTTCCTCCATCTTTAGCTAGCTTCAACCTTGAACCTCCTAACCTAAAAATTCCCAAATCCTACAAAAGAAGGAGATGAACCCCTGTAGCCTCTTTCTCTCCAAACCAAAAATTGTAATCATCCCTCTTAATAAAATTTCAATAGAAATTTATGAATGATTCTGTGTCAAATTCTTTTTGTTTACTGTTAATTGCTTATTAGAAAGTATTTTTGTTTTGAATAAATGAATGAATCTGATATGAAAATCAGTCAGTGTGCCTGGGGTTGAATTCAACAGATTACAATTGTCGTGTGTTGTGATGTTTCGAAATAGTACGATCAAATGAACCCTCTTACTTGATTAGAACAACACAACAACAAACCTCAGAACCAAACTTATGTAATTGAAATTGTGGTAGGCCTCAATGAATTGGACAAGGAAGTTGCATGTATAAACTAGAACGAAGTTTAAGATTCAAATTTAAGAAAATGTATTAAATTGACTGCACAATTAAGACCTTTGAACCCCATCGGCTAGATAAACAATAAGGTCGTTGAGTCCCAAAAAACAATGCATATGGTCAAATGTTCCCTTAACAATTTGTGAAGGATCGTGGACATCTTCTGGTTTAGTCACGCCAACAACCAAGGTCCTAGAACTTGTTGATTATAATAAGGCGAAATCCTAGGCAATACTAATTAACATGAAGTGATATAGCCATCCTTTGGAAGTTCAACCTTTCAAGCCTACCCCATAATATGTGCATAAAGATATACTCTGGTTCCGCATTTCAGCCAATTGTCTAGTTTCTTCCATTCAACAAAGAAATGAAAGCTCTCAAACCTTTCTTAATTCTAATCCTACAATAAAGAACCCATATTTTCCCAAGTTTTAGGATAGGAACTTCAAAATACATAAAATGACAAGTTTGGGGGAATGTTATTTGATTTGAAAGGAGACAAGAATGAAGGATGGAAAAAGAAAAGAACAAATGAAGAAATGGAAAAGAATGCAGAGATGAAGTCAAAATTTTAAATTGTCAAAGAGGATTAAGTTTTGTCTTGTGGCCTTCCTCTCTTAAATAATTAAGTTCTTAGGGGTGTTTCAACACCTAGTACCCTAATGACAATTGGTATAGGAGCTGCTAACCCAAAGTTCTCTAAGAGTGGTAGAAAGCCTAAGAAGACAAGACATTGCACTAGTCCTAAAAATAGTTGAATAGTAAAAGAAAAGCAAAAAGGAGACTTCTAAAAGATGCTGGTTAAGAATAGTAATATGATACATCAAGGACAAGTTTGGGGGAATATATTTTCATACATTAGTAGAAAGGAAAAGGATGAAGGATAGAGGCAAAGATACACAATTGAAGAGTGGAATCTGGGTAAATTTTTAGCCTAAAATTCTCCACTTATCTACCCAATCACCTAAGCCAAACTCTACAAGCCTAAAAGACCTAATTGATCTTGAAGGTGGTACTTGCCTACATTAGTGAAGACTAATATGAAAAACAAGCATATGGGACCTTGAATAGCTAAAAGAAATTGTAGTCACTGTGTAGAGTACTAGAAGATTAGCTAATCCTATCAAGGAGGAAATGAAAGAAAACCAACACACACACATAGATAGGTAACTTGACTAAATTGTTTACATTTTAGAATTCATTAGTTTGTTTGTAACAAAATTTGAAAATTTTATGGACTCTAAACTAAAAACTGAATTTGAAATTAAGCTGCAACTAACTATTTTCAATTCAAGTTGTTTATTTTCAATGCAAAACAGAAAAATGTCCTTAAAAATAAAGCTAAATTGTTTGAGGACAAACAAATTTTCTTTGCTTGAGGACAAGGAAAACTTTAAGTTTGGGGGAATTTGATGAGTCTTAAACTCATCTATTTTTAATCCATTTTTCAAGGTTCGTGATTTTCGTAGCCGCTTTAATGCCAAATTATGAAGTATTTAAAAACTTTGTGTTTTGTAGTATTAACCAAAAATGATTTCCAAAAAGAAAGAAGAGAAAAACAACAATCGGCAGCATTCATGTAAAGGACAAATTCAGGTGTCGCGACAAATCCCAAGCAACAACATTTCTTGTGTCGCAACAACATTTCCTGATTGATTGACAATTGAGCTAGGTCACGACAGAAGACAACAGGTCGCGACAAAGAATGGGAAAAACATATGCAAGTCAACTGGGAACAAGATAGTTTATGTTTCACATACGTCAATCAAGGCGTAGCTACTTATTGCATCCCTTCTCGTCGGCGACATTGACTTCTCGCAAATACGGAAAAATTTGTCGGTATTTAATAGATGTCAAGAAGAAGTTTAGGTCGCGACAAGAAACTAGGTTGCGATAAAGAGTGCTTAATGGATAAACTAAACTAGTTGCAACAAGGAGAGTCAATGTTGTGACATACTCAAGCTTGTGCAGTTGGATTGTCGCTGGCGAGATCTTCAGTCGCGGCCATAGAATAAGCTTAATCGTAGAAAACGAGATCGCGACACAACTTCTAAGTCATGATTTGCCTTCAACACAAATGCAAAGAAGTCATGTCGAGACATAACACACTGGGTCGCAACGGCACAAGTCAACTGAACACAGAGAAGTCATGTTGCGACAGGTCGTGACACGAAGACATGCTAAATGTAGAAAAGTGTTGTTGAAACATAATATATTGGGATCGAAACATGTAAAACACCCCCAACACAAAAGTCTAGGTCGCAACATCAAAAATGAAGCTACAACAAGGAAACAGGCAAAGTGGCAACAAAACTTTGCGCGATGCACTTTCGGGTCGCGACCGAGATGACAATAATGAAAGACAAAGGTTGCACGCAATCCATAATGTAAATGCTTCGCCGCGGATAAGAAAGTCGGGTCGCCACATCACTCAAGAAGCGGATCATCATCAATGTCGCGACATGAAAACTTTTGTCACGACACCAACTCGGCAAAGCCAGACCAAACCGTGCTGCGGTGACGAAGCACGGCGTCGGGACACATGTTCGGTGAATGAACGAATATCGTCGGCACAAAGGAAACTCTCTATCGCCACGTAGTTATCATACTAAGGAAAGAAGAATGTCGTAACAAAGAATATGTCAAGCCGCAACCTCAAGAAAGAATGAGCATGGCGCCCTCAGCCCGCGACAAACGATCGCCGCCGCAATAGAAACCTGCAACAAAATTCAAAACTATGTCGCGACACAACTTTCGTGTCGCTGATCGAGAAGAGCGAACTCCGTCTAAAAGTTAGGGATTCATAAAGAAGCATTTTGAAGTTGCATTCAAACTTTTAAGGCTCAGAATGAAAAGACTACGAAAGCGAGGCAATACAAGAATCTAATTTTAACTAGGAGGTACCGGGAGCCGAGGACTCTTTTTTCAGATATATTTTTCTTTATTTTTATTCTTATTTTTCATTTTTGTAGATTAGCTGAATGCGATATTTTAATTCTTGTCACCGGATCTCAAACAGTTGATTTGTTCGTAAGTTTTGAAGTTGAAATTTAATGTTGAAATTCATTTACGACATTATTTGAATGCAATGAACTCCGTGACAAACGCCGGAAATCGCTTTTCGCCTTGATTACACTTACAAAGGAATTTTCCTTATCAAGAGATTTCAATGTGGCGTCGTAATTCGCGAGAACACAACTTCCACTAGGAAATATTCGATAGTTATGGTCTTTTCGAAAAATGAGAAGAAAAATTCTCGAGTTTAATTGAGTTTATTTGAATGGTGTCGTTTTCGTATTAATTGCTCTCACCTTAGTAGCTATACCTATGAAAGAACCATTGTTTAGCTCTGATTTCCAAGGCCCTCGAGTGACAATACGTAGATGGAGATTCCTAAGAGCTTAGACCGCTTGATCAGGTATGTTGTAATTAATACTGATGAACTAATGAACTCGAAAGGTTACTTAGATAAATCCTAATTTGCTCATGGTTTGAGAATAAAGCTGAGTGATATATCAATTCTTAATCAATTAGAGATCTCTCGTCAGAAGAATGATTCTCGATCCCGCAGCAAGATGAGATCGAATCAAGGAAAGAGAAAACTCTTTCGACCCTGGGCGGATGAGACATCATTCAGGGCCGCATATTGCGCTTGCCCCATGAGAAGAACAATTCTAAGAAATGGGCATAAAGTGTTGGAAAAGAAAAATACCCGCATCTTACGTATAGGAATTCTATTTAATAAGTAATCGATGAATCATGTTTCAGAATGAACATGAACCTCTACTCGCTGAAAGTATGGTTAGAGGAGGAATCCAAACTATAATGCCTACTCTCTTGACAAATCTTTATTCCACCTGTGGAAAATTAGAAGGAGAATAGGATGCGTGAATTGACACTTCTACAAGAAGTGAAATCCTAGCTGCTACTTCCCAAAGAATGATCCTGTTCACCCAAAGGTACTTTGATTTAACTTTTTCTTTTATATTAAATGTAGGATTCTAGTTTTTAAAATTCTTATTAGGTTACTAAATTTTTCATCTAAACTAGACGTTCAAATAGTGTCGAACTTGAGTAGTCGGGTAGTCAAGTTTTAAATTTCTTTCTTCAATCTCTGTAGGAACTATATTTAGACTTATAGGTCCACTTTATAACTTGTACGACTTGTGCACTTGCAGTTTTTAAGACCAAAGTAACTTTTCAATAAAGTTTAGTGATAAAATTATTCTGCTTAAGAGCATTCAATGCATCTTTTGGTCTATATCAAGTTTTTGGTGCCTTTTCCTGGGATTAATTTTTAGTTTTCTAGTAATGGTACTAATAATTTGAATATGCACAAAAAATTGGTCATCAAGTTTTTGGTAATCGCTGGCCGAGATTCTAGTAACCTTCGGGTGATAAGTCATAAATTCAGATAAACACCATTTGGTCGCCAATAGTCGCCCACTCGTATATTCCCACTAAGTTATGTTTTACACTCGTGTTTCATCCATGTAGGTATAGAAGAAGCTGAACAGAGGTTAGGACACCGTGATCGAGAAACAAGGTCAACGCAATACCAGGTGCCCATCAAGACCTTTTTGATACTTCAGAGTATGTCTGTGTTTTTGTAAACAATGTAAAGTTTGTATATGTTGAACACTCCCATTTGTAGGGTTTGAATATATTTTGTAATCCTTTGCTTTCTGAGAATATATTTCAAGTTAAATGTTTAACAGTATATGAATTAACAAAATTATAGTAAACAAAAAAAAAAAATGCTATCTGAGTGTTACAGTTGAAGTAGTAACTAAGTGTTACAAGTTAGTGGTATCAAAGCCTAGGTTTTGGTGTTTCTGGAAAAGCCTAGGTTTAGGCGATTCTAGATAGAGTATAAGATTGAAAAGCATGTGTTTAGTAATGTGTTGGCATGATGTGGATGTCCTTGTGTTTTGTATAGATGGATCATCCTCCAAATCCAACTGAAGAAGCAGCGAGGTGTTATTTTAGAGATCATGGATTGCAGCGGACCATACGGATCTGTCAAGCGAGTCACGCCCTGTGGTGCGTGAAACTCATTTGAGGATATCTCAAGACATGACTCGAGTATTGGAAAGATTAACAGCTCCGAAAGCCTCGATAGACATGGTAAGAAGACATAGAGCTGAGGAATTCCATAGAACAAACATGGAAGAGTTTGATAAAGCGGAATTCTAGTTAGAAAAGTTACAAAGAATAGTGGAGGAAGTTAGATGCCCTCCCAATCAGAGAGTATCATGTGTAGTCTCACTATTGCAAAGTGAGGCATATGATTGGTGGAAGCTAGTGTTGAGAAGTCCAAGGATTCCAAATCCCATGACTTGGGAGTTCTTTGTCCAAGAGTTCAAGGTAAAGTACATTACCGAGATGTATAGGGAGTCAAAGTAGAAACAGTTCCTGAATTTGAAGCAAAGGAACTTATCGGTGGCTAAATATGAGAAAGAATTCAGTCATCTCAGCAAGTATGCCTTGAAAGTTGGTTCTCATAGAGGCATTTTGGTGTGAAGCTGATTTGAGGATGGATTGCATGATTCATTAAGAGATGTTGGCGCCTATGAAACCTCTCCAATAGGTGAATTTCTATCGAGTTGGTCTAGTGCAATGAAAGTAGAGACTTGAAACGGCGGCAAAGAAAGATCTCGAAGAAGTTTTCTAGAGAACCGTCCTCCTCGGGAAAAGAGATAGGAGTCTCATTTCAATCGAGAATCTGATTCGGCTATGAGAGGTAGAATCTGAGGTCGATGCAGCACCTAGTTAAGGTAGAGGTGCTTCTATTGGACATGGGGAAATCCTAGAGTGCCCTAATTACCATAAAGGCATTTGAGTGTTTGCAGGTTATTGACAGGAGGGTGTTTCTGATGTGGAAATACTGATCATTTGATAGCATAGTGTCCCAGAGAGTCAGGGAATAATAGAAGTTTGCAAGAAAGTGGCAGAGGAAAATCAGTTACACTACCTTCGACGAGAGATCAAGGTAGGGGTTGAGGTGGCCCGATTTAGCATAGAGGACGAGGGGGCACAATCTCTGAGACAATGGATCGTCCTATACCTACAGCACCAACATGAGCATATGCTATAAGGGTGGCTCGTGGTAAGATGCTCCCCAAGAAATCATTATATTTTCTCTTTATGATATTGTGATGCACATGTGCATTAATTGATCCTGGATCCACTTATTCGTGACATGCATTGAACATGTATTTGATAAGATACCCGCGGTGGGCAGAGTTAGCATATGACATGCATGTGACTAGTCCATTTAGGTAGCGATGTTAGCGTGAACGCATATCACGAAATTGCCCCATTGTTATCAAGAAAGATAGTTTCTTGCTGAATTTGATAACCTTACCATTCAAGAGTTTGACTTGATTACGGAAATGGATTGGTTGTCTAAACACCGAGCCATCGTTGATTGTGGTCAACAGACAGTAGTGATGAGATGCTCTGACCAGTCTAAGGTGATAGTACAGAGCATTAGATCAAACGCAATGTCTAATGTCATCTTCGCTATGCAAACTAGGAGACTTATGAGGAAAGGCTGTGAGACATTCTTGGCCTTGATACTTGACTCTAAGAGAGGTCAAGTTGATGTGGAAAAAATTCCAGTAGTAAGGGAATTTTCAGATGTATTCCCGGAAGAGTTACAGGTATTCCCCTTAAGAGGGAGGTGGACTTATCCATAGAAATTATACCAAGAACAACCCTTATGTCTAGGGCACCATACAGGATGGCTCCAACGGGGTTGAAGGAGTTAAAGAGTCAACTACAAGAGCTTATGGATAAAGTTTGCTCAGGCCCGGTGTTTAAGCCTAGGAACACTTTGTTTGTTGTGAAAAGAAGATGGCACTCTGAATGTGCTTTGATTATCGGCGAATCAATAAGGTGACGGTGAAAAAGAGATGCCATTCTGAGGTGAAGGTCTTTTTATCGATTAAAGGGGGCGGGTGTCTTTCGAAGATAGACCTGTGATCGGGGCATCATCGGCTAAGAGTGAAGAAAGATGTGAGGTGTCGAAAGCTGCGTTTAGAACTCGATATGGCCATTATGAGTTTTTGGTAATGCCATTTGGAGTTGACTAATGCATCGGCGGCATTCATGGATTTAATGAATGAGATTATTAAGGCCTATGTGGATCAATTTGTTGTTGTCTTTATTGATGACATCCTGGTGTATTCTAAGGATTAACAAGAACATGAACAGCATATGAGAATAGTCATGGAGACGTTAAAAGGGAAGAAGTTATATGCTAAACTCAGCAAATGTGACTTTTGGCTAAAGGAAGTTTCCTTCCTAGGTCATATTATGTCAGCTAAGGGTATAAGAGTGGACCCTATAAAGATTGAGGTCGTTGTAAATTGGAAATCACCTTGAAATGTAACTAAGGTGAGAAGTTTATTGGGCCTAGCAGGATATTATAGAAGATTTATGAAAGGATTCTTTGTCATAACTTCTCCGCTCACCAAATTACTCAGGAAAGGAGTAAAGTTTGAGTGGACAAATAAATGTCAAAATATTTTTGAACAGTTGAAAGAAATGTTGGTTGAAGCACCAGTATTGACGCAGCCTACCTCGGGAAAAGAGTATACTCTATACAGTGATTCTTCAGGCATTGGTTTAGGATGTGTGTTAATGCAAGATGGGAAAGTAGTGGCTGATGCATCCATGTAGTTGAAGCCACATGAACAAAATTATCCCACTCATGATCTAGAGTTAGCTGTGGTAGTGTTTGCTTTGAAAATATGGCGACACTACTTATATGGGGAAAAGTGTAGAATTTACACAGATCTGAGTCTCGAAGCACTCTTGACTCGCCAAAAATTAAATTTGAGATAAGCAGTGGTTAGAGTTATTCAAAGATTATATTTGTATAATAGATTACCACTTCGAAAAAGCTAATGTGGTAGCGGATGCTTTATGAAACGATGGCGACGATGTCATTCCAGCACGGTGAATGGAGACTGCTTAGATGATGGGCTATATTAGCTCGACTAACCTTGACATTTTAAAGCGAATAATGATAGTGCATAGAAAAATTATGTAGAGTTATAGAAGAAAAGGTACATATGGTGAGAGATGGTGATAAGGCCCGATTTTCGGTAAAAGAAGCTGGAAGTTTGTATTTCTAGGACAGATTATGTGTGCCAGATGATAAAGAGCTAAAGAAAAAGTTTCTATTTGAAGCTCATAATACGGTATTTACCATGCATCCTGGAGGTAATAAGATGTACTAGGATTTGAAATAGCATTACTGGTGGAAAGGAATGAAAAGAGATGTAACATAGTATGTATCTAAGTGTTTGACGTGTCAACAAGTCAAGCGAACACCAAGTTCCACGGTGTTGATCCTTACAATTCCTTAATGGAGGTGGGTAACATTACCATTGATTTTGTGTGGTCTTCCCCTCACCCGACAAAACATGACTGCATGCAGAAAGCTCCTGAAAGTCGTATTTTACAATATGGTTGGATGGTTTATTCTATGGATCGACTACTGTTGAGCTATACGTGAAAGATTGTGCGATTGCGTGGTGTATCATTATCATGTGTTAGATAGAGATCGCGTTTCGTCGAGGTTACGGGAGGAACTACGGTCATTGTAGATGCTTAGGCTGAATTCAGTACAACATTCCATCCGTAAACAGATGGACAATCAGAGATATTGATTCAAGTGCTCAAAGACATGCTTCGAGGTTGTGTCATGGAATTTCCTGGAAGTTGGGATAGGTATATTCCATTGATGGAATTTGCTTATAACAATAGTTATCAGCGAGTATTGTATTGGCGTGGCACCGGACGAAGCTTTATATGGACGAAGATGTAGAACTCTGGTATGTTGGACAGAGTTGAATGAGCATGAGGTGATTGGTCCAGACATAGTAAAAGATACTAAAGAGAAAGTACAAGTTATTCGACAAAGGTTAAAGGCGGCTAATGATCGACAAAAGTCATATGTCGATATAAAGATGAGAGATATTGAATATAAAGTGGGAGACAAGGTCTTCTTAAAAGTATCGCCATAGAGGAAAATTCTAAGGTTTGGTAGAAAGAGCGAGTTGGTCAAGGGTTCATAGGGCCACATATGAGATTACAGGCAATTGGCCACACATGGCTTCTCGTTGTATCCCTCGAGTTGGCCAAATTGCATAATGTGTTCCATGTGTAGATGCCTCGGAATCACGGCTCGATGGGTTGCACGTACTACGATCTGAAGATATCTGGCCTGAATGGAGTTTTCATATGATGAAGACGAAGAATATTTATTCTAGCTCGAAGTGAAACAGGTACGGAATAAGCAAGTACCGTTAATGAAGGTCTCTACTTAACACCATGACGGGGAAAAAGCTACTTGGGCTAGAAGCAACTATGAAAGCATAGTACGCAGCTCTTGATCTCGGGTATGAATTTGATGACTAAATTCTTTTCGGGAAGTTCATAACACTCAAATTATACCCTGACATTTTTATTACATGTTAGGGTATAAAATAAATAAAATTTGCATTTCCTAGGAATTTAAATGCTAAGTGAGAAAAATGATAAAACCCCGAATTAATCTAATTTAAGGATAAATGAGTAATTTACCAATTTAGGACCTAAAGGTCATAACACAAAGTTTATAATACTTGATATAGAAATATTGATAAGTTTGAATTGCAAATAGAATGGAATATAATGACCTAAATGCAAGAGATGAAATTGATGTCAAATTTGGATAAGACCAAACATGGCCTTAAGAAAATCTCATTTTTGGCATTGAAGCTAGGGCTTTACGGTGGGAGGAAAAGGAGAAGAGAGAAGAAGAGAAGAAAGAAAGAGAAAAGAGGAAGAAAGGAATAAGAGGAGAAGAAAGAAAATAATTATGGAATACTAGTATGGAATCTACAAGTGTATGGAATTCATGGAATTTGTAAGAATTGTATGGGATTTTGTGAGGAAAGTGGATTTGTGGGTTAGGAAACAATCCTAACTCACTTTTTGTCTAAGTTGTGTAGGAAAAATCCCACTTGAAATGTTGTTGCTTGTATAAGATAAGTTTTATGGCTTATCTTCCATTTGGGGAGCCATTTTTAACTTTGTAGAAGCCCTAAGGGCCGTTTTGGTGTTTTTCCCAAACACAAACATATGTTTTTCTGGGTTTTGGGATGAACCAGTCGACCTGTCGATCGACCGGAAGGTCATCCGGTTGGATGCAGTAGCATCCAACCTTGAACAACGAAGAACCGGTCGACCGGTTGGTGCCGTTGATCGGTGAGTCTTCAGTTGGATGCGTGGTTGACCTCGCATGCGAGAGGAAGCTTGATTAACCGATTCGGTCGAATGGTCTTAGGATGGATCTGTGCTAGCAGCTACTATACAAGTAGAAATGTCGACCCGGTTGGTGCGGCCGGTTCCGATGAACAATTGCTTCGAGAACTATTTGGTGGTTGACAGAGTTGTCTGTTACTTAAGGTTGATTTCATGGCCTAGTTGCGGTCGATTGAGGCTTACTTCGAAAGCCTATTATGTGTTTAAATGTAGTGTTATTCCTTGGTAAATGGATGACATGTTAAATGACAATATGTACGCCCATACAAATTGGATTGACTTAAATGTCCAAATAATGCATAAGTAAACATATACAAATGTCTAAATGAAACATGGGTAAATATGCATGCGTAAATCGTAAATATCGCATATGATTACCGGATAACAATAGTTATTCAAGGATATGAGATATGTATTGAAAATGAAAAAAAAAATGGATTGTCTGGTTGGGAGCACGGTAGAGGGGATAGATGGGCATGCTATTAAGGGATAAAGTCTGCGACATACTAATCAGGTTAGTTCTGTTTTGGAGTCATTATCGTTACCTTGAGCCCTTATAAGTCTGTCTCACTACGAGATAAGCAGCGCCTTGGGCCCTTATAGAGTCTTTGTCTTGTACAAGACCTTGACCTTGATCGGGCCCTTATAGAGGTCATTGTCTCGTAAAATGATAAAAGCGCCTTTGGGGCCTTATAGTTTCTTGTATCCACTTATAAGGTATATGCAGGCATGAAACATAAAACAAACGACAAGAATATGCAAATGATCTGAATATGATAATGATATGTTATGAAATGATATGAGAAGTATAGCACTACTATGTGACGACAAGTACACTATGACAAGAATAAGAAGGGAAATGTAAAATGACACGAAATGTATATGAACTATGATAAGAAATGAAACATGATATTATAAATAAGTATGAGATATGTATAAGCATGTGTAAATGATATGTATGAAACATGTATAAGCATATGTATAAGTATATGATTTGTTAGATGTATATGCATGTGTCTAAAGTGTGATTATCCTTATTGGGGGTCGTCCATGAGTATTATTCCCACTAAGCTATAAGCTTAGCACTGGTGTTTTGTCACGCCCCGATTTTTGGGACGCGAGACCATATACTGGGACTCTTGACTTGATGATTTTTTTTTTTTTTTTTTTTTTTAAAGCCAACTGGCACCTGTGGGTATGGCCCACCTTTTTATAACATAATCAAAAGAACTACCACCTGAGTGGTGTCCATCAAATCTCTTACATATCTTGAGTCCCACAAATACAAAACTTCACACTTTTACAATTACAAATCGAGAGCCACTGGAACCTACATGTAGTGAACCCTTACAAGTGTGTGTTGGCCTCTTTGTATGCGGATGTTTCTTGTGTCTTCTCCTGTACCTGCAGTTAAAAACCCGTCTTTAAGCTTTACAACAGTAGGAAACATTCTTATCTGAGAAACACTATTACATATACACAATTATAATAAGTGTATAACCATAACGGATATCAATCTCATGCATTCATATCATAGACTTATATAAGCATTTATGCTTATCCGGGCTTATGTTCATACGGGACTCAGTAGGATTCTCAGAACTTATTCTTATCTTTGAACTTATCCTTATAACGGACTTATGTGCATTCAGGACTCCCGTAGGAGTTACAGAACTTATGTTTATGCTATGGAGTTTAACTTATTCGGAGGTACCCATAGGTACCACGAGAGATTCTGGGCATTATCTTGGTATTTCGAACATACTTGTCTTGGAACTTATATGTATTTCGGATACGGAAGTACCGTAGGTACTCTGAGAACATTTCTTGGTATAAAAGTACCGTGGGTACTACGAGCAGTTCCTTATACGGAGGTACTCGTAGGTACCATTTGGACACACTTATGCTACGGATACGAGTACTCGTAGGTACTACGAGAACTTGTACTTATTTGCGATACAAGGTACGAGTAGGTACTAGAACTTAATCAAGGCGAGGACATATTCGGATCTGGGGGTTAATCGAGCAGACTGATAGGATCTTTGGGTACGTAGGTACTCTGAGAACGGATCGAATCTGAGGATGAGCTTAATCAAATGCGGGGGTACCCGTGGGTACTCTGAGCGGTCCAGTCTAGGGACTTATCATATGCGAAGTGCGTAGGTACTCTGAGCTCTGAAGTACCGTAGGTGCCCTGCCCGAGACCTGCTTAATCTGCCGATGCGGGGCACCGTGAGTACTGCGAGCTTATCTGGTCTGAAATTGCTAGTAGGTACTCACGAGGCTTCAGCGATTCTGGGAGTACCCTAGGTGCTACGGAACTTATTAGATACGAGACAAACTTGTCACATACGGGAGTTATCAAATACGGGAGTGCGTAGGTACTTCTGAAGCAGGTCGAGATCTGGGACTTATCGGATACGGGGAGTACGTAGGTCTTGCCAAAACTCATTCGGATGAGTACCGTGGGGTACTACGAGGTCTTGGTCGAGACAGGCTTATCGAGATCTGGGGTACCGTGGTGCTACGGGACTTATGCGAGAGGCGGAGACTTGTCGGGGATCTTTGAGGAGTACGTAGGTACTGCGGGACTTATACGGGGCGAGACTTATCGGATGCGGGGAGTGCACCGTAGGTGCTGCAGACGAGGATCAGATCTGAGCAGAGCTTATCGGATCTGGGGTTATCAAATGCAGGGAGTACACAGTGACCTCTGAAGCGAATCGGATACGGGACTTATCGGATGCGAGGGGAGTACCGTAGGTACTCTGAGGAACTTAATCAGAGACAGAGACGGAATTTATTCGGATACATGAGTACCGTCGGTACTACAGGGACTTATTCAAATCTGAGGAGTACCCTTGAGTGCTACGGAACTATCAGATCGGGACTTGTCGAGACGAGTACGGTAGAGTGCTACGGGACTTATGCGGATACGAGGACTTGTCGGATACGGGAGTACCGTAGGTACTACGGGACTTATTCGGATGCGAGGGTGCAGGTAGGAGTGTACGGGGGCAACGAGGACGAACGGAACTTAATTAAATACGGGAGTGCGAGTAGGTACTCTGAGGAACATTTTCGGTGCGGGTGCCATAGGTGCTCTGAGGAAGCAATCGGATTCGGGACCAAGGCTTGCTCGGATGCGGGGTGCGAGTGGGTGCCTTTCTGAGGCTAGATCGGAGGCCGGGACTTATTCGGATCTGGACATGTCGGAGACGGGAGTACCGTGGGTACTCTTTGGACTTGTCGGATGCGGGTAGTGGGTACTCTGAGGCCTCTGGATGCGGGGTACTAGTGGAGTCTTCTGGAACTATAAATCTGAAGTGCGTAGGTGCTACGGGGCCCATGTCGGAGGCGAGAGGAATTGCCCGTGGAATTTTTCTGAGGAACTTTTGAGAGACTTATCCTTATATTGTTTGACTTCCTAGACTGATATCTACGGATTAAGTAAGACACGACATAATAAATTGCCGAAGATGCTGCACGGTACGGAAGTCTTGATGGCTAGTCGAGCAGAGTCTTGTGGCACTGTCCCGGGCAGGGAGTCTGTGGCACTGTCGAATCTGAAGTGCTATTGCGAGTCTTGGAGCACTAATCGAACTCTGAAGTACTAATGGGGTGCGGAGCCTTGTCGGAAGTCTTAGGAAGTGCTAATCGAGTCTTGAACCTTGTCGAGAATCTTAGGAAGTACTTGTCGGGTGCGGAGCACTATTCGAGATCATGGGAAGTATAATCAGGGCAGGAGTGCTGTGTCATTTAATAACAGTCTTAGGTAGTTTGTATATGAGTTCGATAACTTACTATCTTATAATGAGCATTGTTAGCCACTTTATGCGTTCATGAGAGATCGTAATCCATATCTTTGATGAGTATGATGAACATGTAATCACACCTTATTCATATATTCTTATTCTTCTATGAATCATCTTTACTCCAGAAATTGGAATCATTCCAATTGGATCTTTCCAAACTCGAGTTATGGCATTTTCATGCCATCTAGTCGATTTTCGATTTACACTCGGGACTGTTTGAATTACTGATTTTCCGGGGTCTTCATATTTTGACACTAGGTCCATATGCTTATTTAAGCTAAGGTGCTAGGGTTCTGACCAGCTGGAATCACCCAATTAGAACAGGGCTCAGGATTCGATCGAGCAACCGGGACTTCTCTATGATCTTGATGCAGAAATGGGCTTGCACATAGCCTCACTTTAGTGGATTTTCGACCACCTTAGAGTCAGGAATTGGAGATGCCTTCTCTTAAAAGTTTGGTTCTCCTTGAAGTCTATTTTACGTAGCCACTTGAATCCTCAATCGGATAAGAAATGAGGAAGTTATGGCCAAAATCGAGAAAACTGGTCAAAGCGGGAGCAGTGTGATCCTACCGGTAGGACTTTAAGTCCTCACCAGGTAGGACTAATAAAAAATGACCAGTAACGATATTCTACCGGTAGGACTTCAATCCTACCGGTAGGACTTTCCGAAAAGTGCCCAGAATGTGTGTTTTTCACCTATTTTCCATACTTTTGATACCCAAATCAATTCTATACATCCAACACACATCTAATCCTTTTCCAATTCACCTTGGAATCACTTTTCTATTCAATTCCTCTTTCAATTTCATATATTTCTTCAAAAATCCATCATGGATTTCTTCCACAACCCTTCTAATATGGGTTGGGACCCATACACAAACCAAACATGATGTTTAGTTGGGGTTTATTCTAAACCCTAACTCCAAGACTCTCAATTAACCATGAATCCATCCTAAAAGGAGAGGATTCTTTGTTTTATCTTCCCAGCACCATATGGGGTTTTATCAACCCTATTTTCAAGAATCCAAGGTTGAGATGCAATTCAATCAAAACCCTAGATTTGGAGACAAGCATTTAAGCATATCAAGCCTTAAATTCCATGTGATCCATACAAAATCCATGATCAAAATAGTTTCCATACCAAATCCAAGTTCCATACCTTTGGCTTGCTCTTGGCTCCTCCTTCTTCTCTCTTCTTTCTTCCTCTTCCGTTTTTGAGCTCTCTAAAATGAGACCAATTGGGTCTTTAAATTCCAGATTTTCTAAGGCCATGTTTGGCCCTCCAAATAAAACCCATTTTTGGGTCAAGTTTGCTTATTTCATTTTAAGCCCACAACTCTTGGCCATTTGTAATCCAAGTTTCCTTTATTTCATTTGGCGCAATCTTGTAACCTGCTTTTAAGTCCCTCTTTGGACAATTTACAATTTTGTCCTTAAGTTTTATAACTTTCCGGGTCTCCCATTTCCCGGTTTCGCATTTGACTTATGAAACAGTCAAATTAAGCTTACAAAATACCCTAAACATGTCGAAAACGACTAGGGTATATTTCGGGGTGTTACAATTCTCCCCCTTATAAAATTTCGTCCTCGAAATTCATACTCTAACTGTGTATCTATCGGATCCTTTAATTTCATGTCTTCTTGGAAGTTGGAGGCGTGACTCTCTCTTCGCCATCAAAACTCCATCGAACTACATCTCATCGCCAATCTTCGAACCAGGATTTGTACTTATTCATTCTAGTCGATCTACAGGACAGGACATCCGCATTAGGCCAACACATTTCGATGTAGGGTACATCATGTCGAAACATCCCGAAGCAGCCTAAACTAGGCTGCGATGCAACTTGTCACGCCCCAGATTTTGGGATGGCGGACCATATCTTGGGACTCTTGACTTGATGATTTTTTTTTTTTTTTTTTTTTTTTTTAAAAGCCAACTGGCTTTTTGTGGGTATGGCCCACCTTTTTATAACATAATCAAAAGAACTACCACCTGAGTGGTGTCCATCAAAATCTATACACATATACTGAGTCCCATTTACAAATACAAAACTTTACACTTTTACAATTACAAATCAGAGCACGGAACCTACATGTAGTGAACCCTTACAAGTGTGTGTTGGCCTGTTTGTATGGGATGTTCTTTGATGTCTTCTCTGTGCCTGCAGTTAAAAACCGTGCTAAGCCTGCGCTTAGTAGAGCATTTCTTATCTGAAACACGTGCATATACCTGATTATAATAAGTGTATAACCACCATGAGATATCGAAATCTCATGCATTCATATCATAGACTTATAAGCATTTATGCTTATCGGGCTTATGTTCATACGGGACTCCGTAGGAATTCTGAGAACTTATTCTTATCTTTGAACTTATCCTTATAACGGACTTATGTGCATTAGGGACTCAGTGAGATTCTGAACTTATGTTTATGCTATGGAGTTTAACTTATTCGGAGGTACCATAGGTACCACGGAGATTACGAATATCCTTTAGTATTTAGACACGTACTTGTCTTACGGAACTTATATATGTATTTCGGATCTGAGAAGTACGTAAATCTGAGAACATTTCTTGGTATAAAGTACCCGTGATTACTCTGAGCAGTTCCTTGCGGAGGTACTCGTGGGGTACCCTTTGGACTTACACTTATCTTACGGATCACGAGGAGTACTCGTGGAGTGCCCTACGAGAACTTGTGTATTTGCGATACAGAGTGCCGTAGAGTGCTAGGAGCAATCAAGGCGGGACATGTTCGGATCTGAGGGTTAATCGGAAAGCGGAACTTATTCGAATCTTTGGAGTACGTAGGTACTTCTGAGCAGTCCGAATCTGAGGATAAACTTAATCAAATGCGGGAGTACGTGGGGTACTACAGAGCAGTCAGTCTGAGGACTTATCCTTATGCGAAGTACCGTAGTCTTCTGAATGCAAGAGTACGTAGGCCTCTTGAACTTATACTTAATCTGCGTGCGGGAGCACGTGATCTTCTTGAGCCTCTGAATCTGAGAGTACGTGGGTACTGCGAGCTTCGGCCGGGTTACGAGGAGTACCTAGGTACTCTGAGGAACTTATTAGATACGAGACAAAAACTTAATCACATACGGGAGTTATCAAATCACGGGGTACGTAGGTACTCTGAGAGCGGTCAGTCTGGGGACTTATCGGATACGGAGTACGTAGATGCTGAAACTCATTCGGATGAAGGGTACGTAGGTACTACGAGGTCTTATTCGACGGGCTTATCGGATCTGGGAGTACGTGGGTACTACGGGACTTATACGAGAGCCAGGGGGCTTGTCGAGGGGATACGGGGTAAGTGGGTACTACGGGACTTATACGAGAGACGAACTTATCGGATAAGTGCCGAAGTAGGTACTACGAAACAGTCGAATCTGACCGGAACTTATCGAGATCTGGGGTTATCAAATCTGCAGATGCGTGGGGTACTGCAGGCGGTCGGTCTGAGGACTTATGAGGATGCGGGGTACGTAGGTGCTACGAGGAACTTGTCGAGAGACGGACGGAGATTTGTTAGGATACATGGTACCGTAGGTACTACGGGGACTTATTCAAATGCGGGAGTACCCTTGAGTGCTGCGGAACTTGCCAGTCGGGACTTATTCGAGGCGGGAGTACGTGAGTCTTGCAGGGACTTACGAGATCTGGGACTTGTCGTCTGCAGAGTGCGTGGAGTCTTCACGGGACTTGTCGGATGCGGGGTACGTGGGTACTACGGAGCAACGGAAGACGAGAGCGGAGACTTAATTAAATACGGGAGTACGCGTGGTACTACGAACATTTTTAAGTCTGAGGTACCCATAGGTACTCTGAGGCTTATCAGTTCGAGGAATGAAGCTACTTTCGAATCTGAGAGTACGTAATTTTCTGAACTAGATCGAAGACGGGACTTATTCGAGATCACAGGGACATATCGAGAGACGGGAGTACGCGTGGGGTACTCTTGGACTTGACCGGATGCGGGAGTGCGTAGGTACTCTGAAACTTATCTGATGCGGGGTACCCGTAGGTCTTCTGGAACTTGCTCTAAATCTGGGGTAAGTAGGTACTACGGGCCCATGTCAGAGACGGGAGTACATGGGTACTCTGTGAGAACTTCAGGACTTATCATATAAATTTGTTTGACTTCTAGACGATGTCTGGATTAAGTAAGGCAACGGCGTAAGTACCGAAGATACTACGGTCTGGAAGTCACTAGTAGTCGAGCAGGAGTCTTGAGTAGCACTAATCGGAACGGGAGTCTTGGTGGCACTAATCGAGAATCTTAGAAGTACTAATCAGGTCTTGGAACCTTGTCGGAGATCTTAGAAATTGCTAATCGGGGTGCGGAGCAGCAATCGGGATCTTGGGGTACTAATCGGGTCTTGGGGCACTAATCGGAGATGCTTGGGAAGTGCTGTCCCGAGTCTTGGGACACTAATCGGAATCTTAGAAGTACTAATCGGGGTGCGAACTGCCCAATCAAGTCTGGAAGTACTAATCGGGACGAAGTCTTTGTGTCATTTAATAAGCGGTCTTAGGTAGTTTTACAACTATATGAGTTAATTAACTTACTATCTTATAATAGGGCATTATTAGCCACTTTATGCGTTCATAGAGATCGTAATCCATATCTTTGGTAGATATGATGAGCATGTAATCACACCTTATTCATATATTCTTATTAACTTCTATGAATCATCTTTGCTGAGAAATTGGAATCATTCGGTGGATCTTCCAAACTCGGGTTATGGCATTTTCATGCCATCTAGTCGGTTCCGTTTTACACTCAGGACTGTTTGAATTACTGATTTTTCCAGGGTCTTAGTATTTTGACACTAGGTCCTTGTACTTATTTAAAGCTAAGGTGCTAAGAGGTTCTATTCATTCAGAATCACCCAATTCGAGCAGGAGCTCGAGTGCGATCGAAACAACCGGACTTCTCTATGATCACTGATGCAGGAAATGGGCTTGCACATAGCCTCACTTTAGTGGATTTTTCTGACCACATAGAGTCAATTGGAGATACCTTCTCTTAAGTTTGGTTCTCCTTGAAGTCTATTTTGCAGCCAGCCCACTTGAATCCTCCGTCGGATAAATGAGGAAGTTATGGCCAAAATACAAAAACTGGTCAAAACTGGGAACAGAGTAGCAGTCCTACCGGTAGGACTTTAAGTCCTACGGTAGGATAACCAAAATGACGATGCGATATTCTACCGGTAGGACTTCAATCCTACCGGTAGGACTTTCCGAAAAGTGCCCAGAATGTGTGTTTTTCACCTATTTTTCCATACTTTGATACCCCGAATCAATTCTATACATCCAACACATCTAAATCCTTTTCAATTCACTTAGAATCACTTTCTATTCAATTCCTCTTTCAATTTCATATATTTCTTCAAAAATCCATCATGGATTTCTTCCACAACCCTTCTAATATGGGTTAGGACCCATACACAAACCAAACATGATGTTTAGTTAGGGTTTATTCTAAACCTAACTCAAAGGCATCTGTTAACCTGAATCCATCCTAAAGGAGAGGATTCTTTGTTTATCTTGTACCATATGGGGTTTTATCGCCCCTATTTTCCAAGAATCCAAGGTTGAGATGCAATTCAATCCAAAACCTAGATTTGGGGAGACAAGCATTTAAGCATATCAAGCCTTAAATTCCATGTGATCCATACAAAATCCATGATCAAAATAGTTTCCATACCAAATCCAAGTTCCATACCTTTGGCTTGCTCTTGGCTCCTCCTTCTTCTCTCTTCTTTCTTCCCTCTTCACGTTTTTGAGCTCTCCCCAAAATGAGACCAATTGGGTCTTTAAATTCCAGATTTTCTAAGGCCATGTTTGGCCCTCCAAATAAAACCCATTTTTGGGTCAAGTTTGCTTATTTCATTTTAAGCCCACAACTCTTGGCCATTTGTAATCCAAGTTTCCTTTATTTCATTTTGGCCTCAAATCTTGTAACTTATAACTTTTAAGTCCCTCTTTGGACAATTTACAATTTTGTCCTTAAGTTTTACTCTTTTCGGGTCTCCATTTCAGGTTTCGCATTTGACTGTAAACGATCCAAGTGAACACAAAATACCTAAACATGAGCTTGTTAGGGTATGTTCGGGTGTTACATGTTTCATCCATGTGTAGGTACGAGGAAGAAGGAAATAGAAATTCGGGACATTCAGCATCGGTGATCAGCGACGTATCAGTAGGTGCCCATTGAGGACCTTTTGGTCTATTTTGTATACGTTGTTAATTTGTAAGCAATGTATAGTTTGTATATGTTAAACACTCTCATTTATGGAGTTTGAATATATTTGTAATCATTTGCTCACGAATATATTTCAAGTTAAATGTTTAACGTTATATGAATGAAACGAGTTTATAGTTTATAGTAAAAGCAAGAAAAATAAAGTAAAGGAAAAAGAAAAGAAAATATGACACCTGGAAATGGAGCACTGGGTGTCGAGTTGGGAGCGGCCTCTGATTGGCCTGCGACAGAGTGACGGGTGGGGCGTCACACATGAATAATCGATATCGGGCATTATAGTAACTCTGAATGGGGCCTAATCATGTGACTCCATCTCCATCCATTCCTTTACCATCCTCAACTGACCTCATTATTATTTTCAATTATTTTTAGGAAAAAGAAATCCCTAGTTTGTCTTTCAGGCTTACACCTACCACTTCATCACATCAACTACCTATGACCATAACATTTAGTACATCTAACACTGTACTACACCTCAATTCGAAATGTTATAGTGAGCATCCCTTACTCCAAATTTTCCTTCACGTAACTTTGAAACTAATAACATTCTTTTTTATTTTATTTTATTTTCTTTTATGTGATCACAATTGTAAATGCATTATTTCTCTCCTCTTTGTGTGTGAATACATTTGTGATTGTACCTTTATACCTTTCTATTATAATTCGTTTCTTAATACATGTGTTATCTGAAAAGTGTTTTTATTATCTGAATTAAGTGGGATTTTATGTGTGGTATGTTTTTATACATATTTTCATTATACCTTGTATTAGACACAAGGGCCTATTCGTTCACGGTTCAATCTATTAGCATTCCACTTTGTGTTTGCTTAAGACAACTCAATAGATATTATCTTATGAATGACATTTTGTGTAGGTAAATAATGTGTGACTCCACTATTCCCGTTATATGTTTTTATAATGGAAAAATCGAAATGACTAAAACAAATGTGACATATGTTGAGAACAAAGTTGTTATTGTGTCTTTGGATGTACCGATTGATTGCACATATAATTAGTTGTTAGCTATGATATACTCAATGACATATATTAATAAAGAAATGTTTAAATTAGTCCTCACTTGTAAGTATCCCTTGAAAAGCGGAAATATGTTCCAACATTGTCTAATATAGGATGACAATTGTGTGTACTGAATGTTGAAATTGGTTAACACAGCTAAAATTGAGGAAATTGAATTGTATCTTTAGCTAGTGCGTGTTAAGCCATAGGTGAATCAATCAATTGGTACTTACACAGATTTATTACTTGGAGGAAACTTTAATAATGAGGAATTGGAGTATGAGTGTGGGCCTAATAAAGCTCCAGTTGTTGTAATTGATAGATGTGAAGTAAACGAAGATATGTGCATCTCGTATTATAGTAGAAAACTTATATTTTTTGAGCATATTGGTGGCAATATATTAATCAAAGTTTATGTCGGCCTTCTAATGCAATGTTAGGCTTGGGAATGCATCCGTAAGCACAAGTGGCACCATCATGGCGGAACCAAAGAAGGTACCTTTCTAGGAACTGCATCATTTGGTCGATGAGTATGAAACCGCAATTGATTGCCTTAAGGTTTTACGTGTAGAGATGAAACTGGAGACAATTTTCCATATGCAGGTTTGCGAAATATACATAGTTAACTAATATTTGCCTCAATTGAAACTGATTCTTGTACTTCAACTAATATAGCACTTCAATTGAAACAGGAAATGACCAGCAGGGAATACTTGGATGACCAAGATGTGAAGAACCAGACGATTTTATTATTTCACCCATTGCAAAGTTCGTAAAGTTTTCCCTGCCATTTTTTAGGGCAAATAGCCCCATTATCAAATTGTTGGACCTCAGAAAAGGAATGTGTTTATATGTATTTCAACCTGACAAAGAGTTTTTTTATCAAGGCTTCATTTATCTCGTTCTAATCAACTTATTTGTTATCATTTTTCTCGATGAAACTCAAATTCCTATTCCTCGTTAAGGAACCACAAAAGTTGATTTTTACTTTGCTGACATGGTGATAAGATTCTCAATGATTAGTGAAAATTCAATTTAATATATTCTTAGATGGGGAGAGTTGGGAACTCGTAATGTGCTGTAATGCTTAGTGGATTTCATGGCAGGAAGCTCGATGAGAGTTTCTCAGTTTATCATGCGCTATGGGGTTCGATATTATTTAAGCAGCTGGGAAGTGCTTGTGGGCTAGGATATTTAATGGTGAGCCCCTGCCAAGGTTGTTGCATGTGGTAGTTGGTTTGTCGTGCTTTTGCGTTGCAATCAGAAGGGTCACGCAGGCTCCCTGTCTCAGTGGATTCTGTTGGGCACCCTTTAGTAGTCGATTTGGATTGATGAGCCTATAAAGATAAAGAGCTTGGCCATTGCTCAATGAATGGAGCCCAACAGGATGAAGTGGGCTGGGCCAATGGTAGTTTTAGTGGAAGTGGAGGGTAGAGTGGTGGCCCATCTTTGTTTTCTTTTACATGAGGCAAGTCCATGAGAAGCTTCTAGATGATGGTGTGCTTTAGAATAGTGTGACCTGGAGTGAAGATTGTTTTGGTGCATAAAGTTGTCTTGGTTAGTGAGGGGGTGCTTGCTTTGAGGGAAGTGACAACGTTGTTGTTCTTCGAGGACACTTAGTACGAGGAGGTCCCTCTGACGAGGTGGCATAGTTAAAATAGGTTGTTGGTTGTTTTTTGGTAGGGGGGTTGCGGAGAGTTTGGGCAATAGGGTTTGAAAGGTGGAAGGGGCTATGAAGAGGAACCACTACAATGGAGGATGGTTGAAGATGCTCTTGTTTTATTTATTTATTTATTTTTTCAGACGGGAGCTTGGTGGAGTTCCTAGAGAATGTTCCCAGTAGTTTAAGGTGATTAGGGGTGGTTGCAAGCAGGGAGAAGTGTTTTTAGTTGTACATTCCATCAGATGTGGTTTTAAGGTGCTTGAAGGTTCTTTTGTCAAAGGAAGAAGTATTTTTTCCGTTTTCATGCTTAATTGGGGGGGTCAAACTTCTAAGGGTTACATGGTTTCACTATAGCCTTTTATAACATTATTGAGGCTTTGTCAAGATTAAGTAATGGGCTTTTTTCAAAGAAATTTCCAGGCAAGGCTCCTTTATAAGAAGTTTAAATGCCACATTTTTAAAGTTGGAGGGCTTGTGGAAGTGTGGAGATTTCAGAATATTTGCTCCAATCCTTTCTTCTTCTTCTTCCTGGTATATATCCATACTATGTTTTGGTGTGCCCTTCTTGTAGTTCTTTTTGATTAATCTTTTAACCTACACTATATATATAAACACTTGTCCTAAATTCATCAGCAGCATGTGAAATGTTGAGCACATATTTGTAGATGCATATCAAATGAAGTATAGTACGCTGTTTTCTTAGTGAAGTGTCTCCGTGAAGGAGTTTGAATATATTTGCCATTTGCTCTATTATTTATGAGGTATTAAATGTGTAATGGGGTAAAATGTTGAGTTGGACAGGGGATGCCTTTTTTTCCTTGTTCCATATGCTCCATTTTTTAATGTACTAAATACTGGTGGATTAATTTGGAAAAATTTCTTACATTTCTTTTTCTATTTTAACCCATAGATAACACGGAGGGATGAGGAAATGGCTCCTTTTGTTGCCGGAGGAAACGACCATTTGGTCGATATGTAGTATTGCAAATAATGCGTTTCATGAAGGTTCGCATGTTCCCAACAATTTTGGTCAATTTGAAATTTATTCATCCCTTCCATTGCTTGTTTTTCAGATTGTAGTTCTAACTTAAATCCATTGTAGTGGCACCTATTATGTTCCTTATATCCCATCATCATTAATCGTGAGAACACAAAATGTTTTGAGTAGGCTGGCTGACATGAAATCCATCAACCTTTTGGGGTTCAGCAGATATGTTTGAATTCAATTACTGGAACAAAGTACCTTATTTTTTTTTCTTCCTCTGAAAAATGATTGAAACAACATATGCCATGTGGGGCACATGTGCATTTGCTTTGAAAATGCAGTTGGATTTTGTTTATTTCATTAATTGGTATTTACTGAACTTCAAAGAGTTCAAGTTTTATGTAGAAAACCATAAACTGCCGTGAAATATTCAAGCAGTAAACATAAGATCCGTCCGAATCGCTTAGCGAGCCCTAAACCTAAAAGTTATTTCTTTCATTGTAGTTAAATCTTTTCTTGTGCTATCCTATGTCTATAGTTAAGTAAAAATTTTTAAACCTATCAAATGTTTATTGGATGGAATGGAGAAGTAGGATCCTTGCAACCAAACACCAATGGATGGGGATTTGTGTGCATTTCAGCACGTTTTAGCTGTCTCTTTCTACAACACAAGTTAATATTTTGATTGAAATTAATGCAGGCCTTGGCAGCTATCCCATCCATTGACAGGAAACCGCATAAACAAAGATTAGATCTTAGTCCAGACTACTATGAACTTCTAAACATGCCATTCGAGGCAAGTGCTTATTCAAACTGTGATAATTTTCTCTCATTATATGTATACCTTTGTGTCACCAATTCCTTAATATATAACCTTAATTCCGCTTGCTTATGTGCTCTTCTCGCTTTCACCGAAAGCATGAGAATCATACGTACCACGTAGTTAGTGAATGCAACTCAACATTTATTTATATTTATTTCTTTTAGGATGGATAAATGATGCTTAATTTGTTTTTTACTAACATTCACTAGCAGATATATATATATATATATTATCTAATTGATGTGTACACAAATATTCTAAAGGTTTAGTGCTGTAGCGGATCCCGGTTGATGCACGAGATCGGTTGTCTGAGATTTTATCCCACCGTAGCTTTAAATGTCTTTGAGTGAAATGGCAGCTAGTACTTACTATATTCATTCCAAGGTAGTGTTAATTTGCATGTGAAGGTAGCTTGCCTGTTCTCTCTCTATGAAGTTCATTTCAGCCACTTCCTATGGAAGCGCTACCAGGTTGTGGTCAATTTTTGAATTTTTGTCACTTATTCTTCCCAAAGATTTATACCTAAGCATTTTTGTAATTATATTCGCTTTTTTCCCTTCTAACCCAATATCAGGGGTTCATTATTTATTTGTATGTAGTAGTGTAAAATATATTTGTGTTGTGTGTTTTTAGTGTCCTCTAAAATTTCTCAGATTTTTGAGAAAGACCCAGATTAGAAGTGATATTTTCATTGTATCTCTAGAGTTTGAATTTTAGTACTCGACAAAATGTGAGGTTCGACTTATAAGTTCTTATTCCAAACATCCTAATTGTTTCCTATAATTTTGTTCATACCTCTAGTAACTAGTAAGAGTTTCCTATTATCTCTGCCCAGCCTCTATTTTGGCAACCTTGAAAGGGTGTCTAGATAGTATACTCACAAAAAATGCTACTTTTTTGTGATTGAAATGAAATTTTAAATACGTTTCCTCTTATTTTCTGTTTTAGCCCTATCTCAGTAAGGGCTTAAAAGGCCTTTAATTTTGTCCTTCAAGTAAGGGCTTCAAAGGCCTTTAAATTTTACCTTAAATTTGATTTTTTTTTTTAATATTTTTTATGATGAAATTAAATATGAGAAAATCAATTTTTTTTAATATTTTCTAAGTAAATGGAACCCGGTGGAACTAAGCGTTCTGTAGTAGCTTTCAACTTCTCTCTTCGTAGGTGCCAATAACATCATCATACCTTGATATTAGGATTAGAAATTGTGGTCATCTATATTTATTGTTTCAAGTGGAGAGAGGAATGAATTCAATTAGATATGCATTAAAAGTTTAAAAACATATCACTTCTAAACAGAACGTGACTACTCTTAAGTGATGGAATGACTTCACAATAAGATGAATACCCAAGACACTGATTCACTGAACACCCATCGTATACAAATAGTAATATAACATCATGGGTGATCAATGAAAGAAGCTTGTCATTCATGAGTATATATATATATATATAACCTTTTTGTTAACTTCAATCAGCATTACTCCAATTTTCTAAATTTAAATGCATTATTTTCTTTTGATATATCTATTCATGGTATATCACATTGTAGTATTGTTTTTATAAAAATTCTGTGTATTGAATCTCTTATAATTCTATCTCATCCCATCCTTTACCACCTAAGCTTATGCTCATACAAATGCATCTCTCTTATTTTTCCGGTCAATAATTTTACTAGGCCCGGATATACCGCTAGAGAACCCATCAAATTTCCATTTATTGTCTCCCATTTCTTCCT
The DNA here is from genome assembly GCA_016808115.1 of Tetrastigma voinierianum. Classification (NCBI taxonomy): domain Eukaryota; kingdom Viridiplantae; phylum Streptophyta; class Magnoliopsida; order Vitales; family Vitaceae; genus Tetrastigma; species Tetrastigma voinierianum. The sequence goes on along the minus strand of JAEQBH010009046.1, from coordinate 125,679 downwards.
ATAAGTTGCCGACGAGAACCTACATTTTTGCATGTTTGTTCAAGTTTTGGAGCCATGGTCGACCTCGGTTACAAATAAGCAATGGAAGTCAAATGTAAAGTCACCATGTTCGCTGAAGGTTACTCATGGCTTTATGGGAACAAAAGCTTAGGGTTTGTTTGTCTATTAGTTTTAAAAACAGTTTTTTGTTCTATAAAACAAAGATAACAAGGAAAACATAAAAAACATATTTTGTTCTTAATATTTCTTATTCCGAAAAACACAGAAAACATTAAATTAAAAAAAGAAGAACAGTTTTTTGAGAACACGAAACTGATGTTTTCTTGTATTTTCAAAAACTGTAATCAAGAATGTTGTTTAAAAATTGTGGATCCAAACAAGCCTTTAATTGTTATTTCATAATATAGTGAGTTACAATTCTTCCTATGTAGAAGAAAATTGAATACATTCAAGAATTTGTCAGCACGATTTTTGGGAATATTTGAAATGCAACCTTAAGCAAAATTTAGAAGAAGGAAAAGGAGAAAAGAAAGGGTCACAATCAGCACAGCATTAAGTACTTTCTGCAAAGAATACATAAGACATGCTAATGTACTGAAAAAAAAGGATCCTCTGTTTAACTTGCTCATGACAATTAATCTAACAGTTGAGCATGTTTAATTTGTTGGGTATAACATGATAATTCAACATTTAACATAATTATTGAGTATATAAATAACAAATGAGTGGTGCTTTGTTGATACTTAACATACCTTTGAAGGAATGATAACAGCAATTGGCAAACTTGGGCAGAAAAATCGAACTTCTAATTTTTATGTGAAATTTTTCATAAGTGAATGCACGCATATTGTATTAGAACAAAATAAAAGCAACCTAAATCATATAGGAGATATACGAGAGAAGCCCAAAGGGAGGTACAAAAGAGATGAAAAAGAAGATGATCCTTCGTCTTGGCTCCATCCAAACCAAAAAATCAAACACAGAACCAGGTTTGTCCACTATACATAAATTAGTCTAGGACCATACATTACAAAGTGAAATGAAGTTTCATCCCATAACCAAATCTCTTCATTTTTAAATGAATAACTCGTTTACCGATAAGGAATCTGCCGAGGTTGACCAATTTAGGATCTCAGAAAGCCTCTTCACGTAAAAATCATCCTAGTCACCATAGTCTTTCGTATCACGAAAGCAAAATCAGATCATCATGTTTTCATTTAAAAAATTACATTAATGCAAATTTTCAAGAAATTCTGAGGAGTGAAAATAAAATATCGACATATGCTTATCGTGATTAACTTTGGGAAGTCAAATTGATCCTTTGTAGGTAGAAATTATCTCAAAATATGAAGTGTTGCTATAGAAACTAAATCACACTTCCAAAAAGTAAACAATAGAAAAAGAATGGTACCTAATTGGAAACAGGCATTCTGCAGCCGTGAATACATTTGTTGAATCCGTTGTTGTATCTGAAGAATCTGCATTGTAATGTCTAGGAAGGAATGATTTGTCTATAAGCTTCAAAGAAGTAACCATGCATTTGTTCTCGAATTATTTATGTGTTTGCGAATCGTAGTAGTGAATCAACTAAACTCTTTCTCCATCAAGAAGACGATAGTAGACAATTTCCTGCATCCCCTTCATGACATGAATAGTTTTACAATGAATTGTGATATTTAGTATGCCATCATATGTAGAATTAGGGAGAGGTCAGTTGTGTACACAAGAAAGCTGCTATAGTGTATTTACGCCCTAAAATTACTTGATAGGAAAAAAATAATTAAGGCTATCCTTGGCTTTTGAAAAGAACTAGAGAAAGAAACTAAAAATGCATTTTCAAGTTTGGTTTTTACGGATAATATGGTAGTTAAAAAATTCAACTTTTTCAGTGGAATCCTTCGAACAATTTAAATTCTTTTTTCCTTAAATCTTTCCACTCTAATTCCTTTCCTCAAACTTTTGCTGTTTGAGAGAGAAAATTTAAATCCATACATATATTATGAATTCAACAATGTTAACTATTCAAGTAGCGTTGATGAACATATCTAATGGGCAACAAGACCACCAACAGTAAATAAATGATGATGTGGTTGCACAAGAAGAAAAGAATTTCCAAATCACAAAAGCAAAAAGCTTATATATTGCTAGGATTGGCTGACTTTCTTGTTTTCATATACAATCTTCAAGTTCTCTTCGCATGACCCTCTTCCTTTTTCATCTCACATCATTTACAACTGTCATAGTATTTGTGGTTTTTGTGTGGTTTTTAGTTAAAGGGTTCATTTAGGGCTTTTTTGATTTAGATATGAAAAAAAAGTGCTTTGGAATCTTCCTACATGTAAAGCTGACATGGAGGCTTTTTTGTTAATTGCTAAATCTTTTTTATCAAATAGTTCTTGAAAAGCTAGACCATGCCTCAAATAAGATTTTAGGCCTAGCTTTCTAATATCCAAAATTGGAGGACCCCATAGCATAGTTTCCTTTTATTAATACAAATATTTTTGCATGTATATTCATTAATTCAAAATTTTTTGTAACTATTTTTTTGTAATAATATAAATATTATTTTGATATTATAATTTTTTTTATATGTATTTATATTTTTTTAATAGAATTTTTAATTTATTATGATATCCTATTTTTGAAATAATTTTTAAAATGTTCCTTTCGGTATTTTGAATTATATAAAAACTGACATAAATAATTTTGGGTAGAAACAAATTGGCCCTTAGTTATTAGCAGCATTAGCAGTTGCTTAGAAAATGTGAACGAAATCATGAAATACAAAGCAGAAAAGTACCTGGGGCCAATAAACGCATATAAGATCAAGGAGCTAATGGAAGGGCCTCAACCTCATGGTGGTAAGATTACCTCCCTTTTTTCATCATCGAATAGGATCGAATATTATGCAGGGATGTGAGAAATGTTGGGCCATTCTTTCCTTTACATCCTCTGGCACCGTTTCTTCAAAGGAGATAACTATTAATATAAAGATGAGAAAGGGAGGAGGGCAGCCTTCTGTTTTGGCGCACTCTGATCTTTCACACTTGCACCTCCAGAGTTTCAAGGGAGGTGAGGTGCTGAAGACCCTTACTGTCCAGCAATTTCAGATTCGGAAAACCATCAATTGAAAGATCGATGAGAGTGGAGGGCAGAAACCACGCCTCGGGAAACGACTCCAATCTTTCTTCAGCAGATCCTCCAATCGACAACTCAGAAGAAGGGAAGATGCCCCACTCGTCCGGACAAGCCATGAGTTTGCAGCAATTACTGATGACTAATTCAGATAGATTAGTGGGCAAACCCTTCTGGAAGAGAATCGATTTCGGACAATTGACTCTATATACAATTTTGATGAAAGAGGTGTGGTCCTAAAGGCAACGACTGAGCTTCTTGCAGCCAGCCTTATCAAGGATTGGATTGGGAGGGTAACCCACGCTCGGAAAAGATACCAGATTAGGGCAACAATAGAAACTCAAGGTCCAGAGAGATGTGAGATCCACGTGGTGAAGTCCATCTCCATCTGGAATGTAAAGGCACTCCAGTCTATCACAATTATAAAAGTGAAGCACTTCAAGCTTTGTGAAGAAGGCTAATGGAAAGATGTGGAGAGAATCACAACTGGCTATTTATAGTTAAACTGCTAAGAGAAGCATTGTGGTTGTGTGTCGTATCCTCAGCCAATGCTAACTCCAATTTCTCACAGCAAAATTGAGAAATATTTGAAAGGATAATGAGATTCCCATTTCATCTCTCCAGTCCCATGTTCCAAGTACACCAAAAAGTATGGAATTGATATATCAATCCAAATATTTGAGATTGGAAATAAAATAAAATTCCAAATAGATTAATCCATCTGAGTTTGACACCACAAATACAAGAAAATCTATCACATAACATAATTGCATTCTTAAAACTCGAACTTAAAACCTTTGGTTAATTTAAAAAAGACCCTAATCATCTGACCTACATGTTCGACAACTCAGAGGTCAACTATAAGTTAAATCTAAAAATAATCAACATGACAAAAATGGAAAAAGAAATAAATATGATTAAAAATAGAATAACAATTTCACACAACCATTTTACACCATAGTGTTTTCTTGTTCAAGAATGTCTAAAATATGATTCCATTTAATTCTTCGAATTTATAGCTATTTTATACAATTTTGTAACATATTTTTTAACGATTAATTATGACCGACATTATTTAATCCATGTTAAAATCATTCAGTGGCTAAGAATAATAATAATTTCTGAATACAAACAATAACACAATTATTAAAAAAAAAAAGAAATAATTATTGGTTTATTTATTTTAAAGGATAAACAAAAACATATGCTGAAGATTTAACCATAGATTCACGGCTCGCCTATCTTCAAACTCTACACACGTGCGTAGAGAGTTCCAGCACCAGAAGGAACCCCAGAACGGGACAGTATTCAATTGTAAGACTCTCAAGCATGGGTGGTAGTCCCATCTCCAAAGAAAAGATTCATCATATTGTTCTTATGTCTAATTTTTTGGGAGAGTAGAGAGATTGTGAAGAATGGGTGGCATTTCCTTCAACTCTGGACATTTATGCAAATATAATCTATATAGATTGCAACTGTCCCACTCTGAACCAGGCTTTAAACTTTATATCAGCGAAGCAAGGAGAGGCCACCAATTGTTTCTAAATCACCACGTTCTCACATCCTTATCCTCAGTTCACAAATGGAGGGAGCCATTGGAAGACAACACACCAGTTGCTTACAGTCATAAATCTCAAGTTCTGTTAATTTAGGAAGCTGTTTTGGCAAATGCCTTCTTAATTTTGGACAGTTACTGATAGAGAGCTTCTTTAGACTAGGGAATTCTAAACTATCCCACTCTCCCACTCTAGCATCCTTCAATGCTTGACTTCAAGGATGCAAAAGGTTTCTAACAGAAGGCCTTAATATTCCTGCAGAACTTGTCTCCTCAGCCTCTGCACCTATGGAATACTCGTGATAGAGAGAGGTTCTTGAGAGGATCCGTTGCCCAAGTACGCGGCGATTTCCCACCACTGATAATTGTGGGAGATGCAAGGACACCATATTGGTAAATGAATGTTTGCATAACCAGTTGGGAAATTTTTCACCACAATAGCCGTAAATGATGAGCTGTTTCAAATTGTTATGAGGTTGTAGCTCCTCAAGTACCGTTGTTTCCTTCTGCAAATCACAATCACTAGAATTGTCATCCCACTGCATCTTTAACTCATCAAGAAGCTCCTTGCCTCTCAAATTAGCATCTAAGACATCCATGGCATCCACCACGTTCTACAACTTGGAAATGCAAAGTCTTCCGCCAAGGTGTGTGAGATGTCCCTCAACTCCTTAAGTTTTGGCCCCTCGCATCCTCACCCAATCACAAAACCAGTCAATGTTCAGATGTTTCAACCCTTCATTCCCACTGGCATCTCTTCCAAGCTGCAGGTCCGTAGCCATCAAGATGCCGCAAAGAAATCGTTTACTCACTGGGCAAATGAGTGAGAGCACGACAATTTGACAACATCAGTGTCTGCAAGTTTAAAAGGTCGGTTACTGATTCAGGTAGTCTTGTAATTGAGGTACTAGAGAGATCCAAGTAACGGAGGTGTTTCAAAGTTCCAATTGAATCAGGTAACTTTGTGATGCGATATTTAGCCAAAGAGAGAACCCGTAAACATTTTAGTGTTGGAAATAAATGATTTGAGATCTTCTCGCTTAAGTAAATATCACGAAATGGAGGACGTATAAATACCGGAAGAAAGGTCCGCAAATTATGAGCTTCATAGAATGGATCAGCCTCTGGAGTCATATTCCCTGTTATAATAGTAGTGGTCAGCTGAGTTTTAAATCAGAATTGACTTTCTTTCGTCTATCCAATTAAAAGAGCAAAATTTTCCTGAAACAGATTGCGCTAAATCATGGATCAAATCATGCATCAAAATAATTCCTGATCTATCACTAGCTCAAGCTGGAAGAAAGGATTTTGAAACTAGATTGTCAAAACATGCACGTAATCTTCCATAGTTTCCTCTTTGGAGCCACTTAACAAGCCTTCGGCCATCCATAACAATACACCAACTTCCTTTTCAAATTTAGCAATAGTCCTTTTGGGAAATATGGAACAGTATGCAAACGAATGCTTCAAATTTGTAGGGAAGATAGTGGTAACTCAAGTATAAAGCCGAAGGATGTCACTTTTTTCATCTGGCAAATCCCATATATCATTGTTCAGTGCTTCATTCCAAGCATTTTTGTGTCTTGTTTAGAATGCAACAGACTTCCAAGAGTCTTGTGGCCAAAGGTGTTCTCTGCATTTTCTTACTATCTCCATGCCGGGATTGGTTCCAACTGTTGGCGGATGTTTGCATTCATACCTGCAAAGGCATGTTTTGCAACAATAGGCAACATCTTCATAGGACAGCACATCAAGGTGATGAGAAGAGAAGTAGTTCGTATAATCGACGCAACATCTTCACTACGAGTGGTTACTATGATCATACTGCCTTGTGCTCCAGCCCTGAAAGGAGCCTTTAAGGCATCCCAGTTTTGGGGCTTCTCGTTCCACACATCATCAAGAACAAGGAAATATCTTTTCCCATCCAGCTTATTCTTCAACTGATTTTGTAAAGACTCTAAGTTTCTAGAATCCGTTGAAGAATGAGTGACGGACTCTAGAATTGCTTTGGTTATCCCTACCACATCAAATCGATCCGATACACAAACCCAAATCCTCATCAAAGTGGTTTCAACCTCTATCAGCCAGATCATTTGAGCCAGGGTCGTTTTACCAACCCCACCCATACCCACGATGGGAACTACAGAAACTCCATGATCGGTATCATCCCTGGAGGCTTCGTCCGATAAGAGAAATTGAACGATATCTTTCTTCTCAGCATCCCTACCAAAAATTCCAGACTCATCAACCAAAGAAGTGGTTTGTAACCTTTCTTCCATCTTGAACGACAGCCCTCCAACACCTTCCTTAAATTAAAGCCATCTTTCGCTTTGGCAACAGCTTCCAACTCCTTTGAAATTTTATCTATTTTTTTTTTCCCAATCTTGCATTGGATTTTACAGATGGTGTGGACGACGACAAGCATCAAAACAAGTTGGGATGAGGTTGTGTACCTTAGTGGTGGAGCTCGGTATCAAGATCTGTCGATTAACTTAGGTGTTGAAGTCGTCGAGCACATCTCCATGTTTCAAGCCAAAGATTTGAGATCATCCAACCAAAGCTCAACAGCTCTCTCTCTCTCACCTGCTCCTGCTCAGCATCAGTTAGTACAGATCTGATATGCAACAAAGTCCTCCTCCATTCATTGAGGGTGTTCTGCATCATGCCTGCGCGCATACTGCAAACAAAGGGGCAGCCACCAACTAATGAGAACCAGATCGAAGATGGAAGAAACAGCAGCCTCCGCCACAAACATGATGATTTCAGAAAAAATTCCAACTCTCAAATCGAATAAACTAAAGAAGAAAACTAACAAGAACGGGTAGTAGGTGTGAGCAGCTCAGAAAGTCTTTGAAGCCTTATCGTCAAGGGGCCTTCAAATGATTGGTTCATTGCAATGGCATTGTGGAGCCCATAAAAGCGCGTGAATATGTCATTAATGCTTAACTTTATAAAAGTTAATAGTCTATTCAAAGCACTTATATAAGAGGGGTTCTATACAAACTCCTTAAATATCTCTTCACATATCATTTGTATTTTATATTTTTCTTTATGGGTATTTTTAATATACAGATGTAAAAATAAATGCCAGAATGTACTTCTCCTTATATAAACTGTGACCTCGCAGCACTTAAAAAATTACTCATGATGAACTTTTTTGAATAAATAAAAACTTATAAATTAGAACAACAAATCATGGGATTATCAATCTTATTATTGATTTGGGTTTTGTTCTGTTATGAATGGAGATGGATCGTTATGATATTTGATTATATTAAATGCCTACATACTCAAATTGGAGATATATTATAAATAGCATTAAATATATTTTCAAAAAATTACCAGCACTTCAAAATTAATATTATATATATCTCTTATATGCATATATAAGAAATTAACCCTTAAATGTGATATACACATTATTGATTTTGAGGTGCTGGTAATTTTTTGAAAATATACTGTGTTAATTTTTTCATACTATATCTTGATGAATGAAGAATGAACTTTTATAACATGTGATTATGTTTATTATATTATTATCTTTATAAATAATTTAGTATAATTTTGTAGGAATTAATGTATGCACATGTTTATTTTTTTTCCTAGGAGTAGTTTCATTTTTGAATCGTACAAAGTGCTTGAAGATGATGAAGTAGAACATCAAGAAATGGAAGATGATGAACTAAGACATCAAGCAATAAACAAAGAAGAAATGAAATAAGGAAAGAGAAAAGAAAAATTATATGAAATTAAAAAGTATTTATTCGTTACAATTAAATCAATTTTATATCCTAGATGAGCTTATATTTAACATGTACCAAGAACATGCCCAATGTCTCTCCTATATAAACGACTGATAACTTCAATCGGATATGAATGTATATATAAAATTCCAAATAGGGATCCAAAACACTTTTGACCGGTATATAGAATGTATCCTAATGTATTTTTCAAGTTATATTGTTTGTTTAGAAATAGTATATAGATACTTTGGTAGATAAAAGGCATAATATACCTTATGGGAAAAGGCACACAAGATGAAAATGCAATGAATGGGAAAAGGCACACAACATGAATTCGAATTCAAATAGTTTATTCATAGATATATAGGAAGTTGTTGCGGTTGTTAATCAAGCATGAATTAATTAACAGAGTATGAGAATCTTGCTTAAGAAAAGGCTGAATATTCTTGCAAATTCTTTTTAGGATAGTACAAATGAGGGAAGAGTAATAATTATGTGATTTAGTGTTCTTGTAAATTTCTTTTTCGTGTTGCATTCCTTCTTGCAATCTCATGGAGGTGAGTAAACAAAGGCTAGCTTAGAAGGTTTTTAGAATGAAATATTGAGTTTGTGACATACAGTAGGCAAATATATATGAAGGCCCAACAAAAAGTGGAAAAAGTAAAACCCAAATTAATTTTGAGGTAAAATACATAAACTTAATCAAATTTTAATTAAGATATAAAGGTCTTTTTGCATCACCTTAAGTATAGCTTATTATTATTATTATTATTATAGAAACCCTTTTACATGAAAAATATAAGGCAACAAGATATAGTAATTGACCTTTTTAGCCTTTGTTAATTAAATATAGTTGTTGACATTTACCTTTCTTAATAGGGAATGTGATTGTTTTACACTATGAGCTCTAAAGGTTTGGTTAAATGTTATTAATACTAATAAAGTTTGGTTCCATCATCTTCAAAAGGAACAAGTTTAATGTAAGCCTCCCATTTATAAAGTCTCATCTAATGGAGTATTACATGGTATTTAATAATTAGAGTAAAAAATATTTTGAATGCATTTGATTTGGACTCAAATATGAAATTTTTTGACATTAGCATAAGATGTTTAGTTGAAAAGTTTTAGATATATTGAGATGTTTGAACTAAAAATCTTTATGAAAAAAGAGTATACATTGTATCTTTTATTTGTGACCATAATTTAAAATACATAATCCATGAAATTGTATTAATATTTTTTATTGATTTTGAACTCATTCCTTTGTTATAAAAGTTTTCATATACCTTCAATTCAATTAAAGAGGATAATTAGATGAGATTTTTATTGTCACAACACTTGATTGATGTATTAGTTTTAAAGTTTTAGATCTAAAGATTATAGAATTATGTCTGACTACGAATTTAGTAATAAATACCTTCCAATGAATTTTTGAATTATTTCCAATTTGAATATTCTGTTTCAGGTGTAAAATAAGCATCTTAAAATGACCATTACATTCTTGAGGTGGTGGGTCTTGGGGCGCAATAAAAAGTTTAAGTAATGATTGAAAAGAAAATGAAATTCTGCAAATAATATTACTCAACAAAACTATGTTATAAACATTTTTAAGAACAAAATATGGGTAAATGATAAAAAAACTTGGAACCAAAAAAATTATTGGAGTCCTTCATCTCAATGGGTACATAAAATCTCACCCTACCAAAGTACAGAAGCCATAATTCAGGCTTGAGCAGTTAATAGGTAGGGAGAATGCAGATTCTGGAAGAAAAAAAAAGAACATGAAGAAGAAATATTCAAACCCAAGTTTGTCCTCTCGAGCCAAACAAACTCTGTGAAAATAGGAAAACAAATCCAGAAATAGCTGCACTTTTTACAGTTGGAAGTGTAGAGGGTAAGAAAGAAGCAAATGCTGACCATTTATCTAGTGGTGATGTCCACAAATGATAGAGCTAATCAGCATAGGTTGCATTTCATGGTGAGTTCAAGCACCACAGTACAGAGACATCCTTAATATATATCCTTCAGCTAGTTTATATCCTTCCAAGTGGTGACTCCAGTACTGCATAATCATCTACAAACCAGAGGCCAAAGTCACGAAAGCGTTTTATCTTCTTCTCGAAACCTGTGATATAATTGTTGTGGATGATAACATGCATATCCTTTGTTTCTGCACCCATGTCTGGTCTTTGAAGTATAATCCTCCTGTAGGGAATGCCGCTCAAAGCAGGTAGAGATCCACCTGTACCAAAGTGAACTCACTGAATGCTAAATGGAAGAAACCTCAATTCCAATTTAAAGTGCGTAACAAATCATATATACAGACACTAGTATTGGTACAGTAATTTTATGGAAAATATCCCCCAAAAATACCAACTCATATGCATCAAACAGAGAGCAAAATATTGAAACTTTACTGAAGAGTTGACATTTGGAATGAGAAGTGGAGATTATAAAGTTCTAAAATCTAATATTTTGGAGGAATGGTTACAGAGATTCCTGACTACTGACTAGTGGCAGAAGGGAACAACTTAAGGAATTGGAGGGTGGTGCCTTGAGAAGACAAACTTAAAAGACAATAAAGGAAGATGAAAGGAAAAAATGGAGTACATGTATCCTTGAGTTACTACCATTCCAGTTGTGCTTACATCAAAGAAGGAAAAAGACTTTTATATGCTACTTGGCTAATCAGGTACCAAAAAAACAAAAATGAAGTAGACAAACTAATCATCACAAACCCATTTGATTAACTGAAACCATACAAATAAATGAGAACTTGAGCAATTGCATAAAAATGCTTAAACTTCCAATATATAATGATTTACTGGTTCATAAAAATACGAGAAAGGCAATAACAGGAAGGTGCACAGAACATACCTGTGCTGCAGTTCTGTTCAGTGCCCAGTTAAAAGCAGGCTGATCATTTGATTTCTTCACATTGGACCATGGCTGAGCTTGAAGTTCCTCAATCCACTTTTTCATAACCAGTTTTGCTCCATCAGTGGGGCGCATGAAAATCATGCAGCTGCATATGTGCGCCCCTTTTTCCCTGGAGGTGGCAAATCATGAGAGTGATTCAGAGGTTTCACCTGGCCACCCAAAATAACAAAAAGAAATGGATAAAGCAACCAAAATTGCATGCTTACGATAAGAACATGCACCTTCAAGGTATTGGATACATTCCACAGTTGTTAGAGCAAGATATCAGGGACAAATTATCTTAATCTGATCGCTAACAAGGACCAACGGAAATTTTAGTCATGGAGCATATGGAAGCAAGTAAATCTTGTAGTACAATTATTGAAAAATATTCTCCAATTATGTTGACTGTACTCAAATTCATGATAGAGTGTCTCTAAATCTCTCCTGTATGGACAATCTTTGGGTCTCAAGGGTGATTATGAATACTAATGAGTTGTCTCAATTGATTTATGAAGGATGCCTCGAGAACCTCAAGAGCAAGAGTTTGGGAGTTCAAGGTGGATCCACGTAGGATAGTTTAGATTTGGGTATTTTCATGATGTAGTGTTCTGATGTCAAAAAAGGAAGTTGACTTTGTACTACATTGAACTCAACTAAGTATCCTGGTAGATTTATATTTGTCCTTTCAATGTCAAAAACTTACCCTGCACACACACATAAAATTCCTCGAATAATGAAAAGAAAAGTAGACATTTCCAGTTCAAGCTAAACAGGATTTTAGAGTTCATAAATGAAAGCACACATGCGCGGTCCCATTCTCCATAAATGGCATAAATTTACAACATAAACAGGGCCAAAGAAAAAGGTCAAAAGCAAATTCTGTATACGTACCGCAGTCATGTCATCAGTGAAGTACACATCATGATCTCCTTCCAAATAAGGAAATGGATCAGCCATCCATACCATGTCAACATCATTATACATCACACTGTATCCAAGTTCCAAAATGTACAGTAGGTGACTAGGCCTTCGAGAAGTAAAAATAAAGAAACCCTGCATAACAAAAATCAAGCAATCAAATTCAAAATTGAGTCCTACATTGTTACTGGATCAATATCAGCAAGAAAATGAAACTGAGAATGACAAAGTATAATAGCATAACCATTAGGCCATGGAACATTGAAAATGACTGGAGTAAATATACCCTATAAACATAGAGAATGCCATTTTCCAAACCAGAGCTTCGCTCAAAATGTACATCTTCAGTTTCCTCATTCATGTAGAGGCCAAGAGAAAAACATGCACAGCACATGAAATGAAAGTATTGGTTCTTTATAAATGAAGGGGAGGAGGGTCGTTAGGAAGGAAGCATGTTGAATCCAAACTGGTGTTAAGATTGTAAAGTGAGTATCGAGTAAAAACCAAAACCCACTGGACATCTTGGCATTCTGGCTGAATCCAGTTCAATGAAGCAGCATTCATGCAATGGAAGTGTCGATCCGGCACATAGAACATGCAAGACTTTTAACCTCCACATGACTGGTAATGGAAGTAAGGACAGAAATCCATATCACTAAAAAGAGAGAAACGACCCTCCTAATGACCCTAAGGTTTCGGTACTAATCTTCAACAACCACAAAATTGAATGATAGTCAAGTAAAACTTTCTTGGTTAGTTACCAACTCAATAACTTCACAGCCAAGATCCTAAAACCACCCAAATGGATTGTGACAAAGAAAGAAAGCATTGCAAGCACAAGGCTTAACCAATTGATTCCAGGGTTTCTACATGAGGCTAATTCATTGGCAGATCTTTTCATCTAAAATAGGGTATTTGTTTGGGTTGTCAGAGTTGATAATCATAACATCAGAGAAGCCTAGTTGCATTATAATTGTTAAAACTAATGGGGATATTCACTACCCTAAAGGCCAGAAATTTCCAGAAATATACCAAACAAACACAAGGAGTGGCACAAGAAATCAAAGGCAAACGCCAAATACCTGAGAACCGAACTTATGGGCAACTTGAGCATCCGAGCAGGCGGAACAAGAACAGCATGGCCAGGCCATCTGGAATTCACAGCAAAAAGCGTGGCGTAGTCCTCAGCAATCACAAGAACCTTATCCTGATGCTTCAGTCTGGAAACATAATCAACCACTATTGAGAATCGGCAAATAAGGCTGACTTCCACAGCACAAAACGATCGTGTCTCTGTTCTGGCCACAAAGGGGACGGCCTCTTCCAATGTGTAATCTCGCCATTTCGAAACCGCAACTTTGGATCCTCCAAAAATGCCATCAGGCGCTCTCAAGTCCGGCAGCACAACCCCCAATACCACCACCTAGGTCAAGAGCGCTAAGAGCCATGTTCGGCCGAAAACGGTAGTGACCCTCCCCAATTCAAGGAATTGCGGGGCGAAATAGTTGATCTGGAGAGAAGATGCTGCTGTTGTTGCTGCCTTTTGATGTATGGATGACATGACATTTTTCATCGGAATTGAGAAACAGCTAGTGGCTTCACTGTTTGGTAGGTAAGAAGAAATCAGGAATGCGAAACATCTGAAATGGATTTGTAGGGTTTATTGGCTGGGAATTGGAATTGATGAGAATGAAAAAGCTGAGAGAGTGTTGATGAAATGGTCAGATACTTCCGAGTTTTCGCTTCCCTGATGATGCAAAGATTCTGGACTGGAGTCCTCTATTAGAGAAGAGAAAAAAAGGTCTGTGGATATAGTTTTATAAATAATACTATTATTTAAAAGATATTATTTAAATACAAATAAAATAAATATTAAGAATCATGCTTACTATTATTTAAAAAGATATGGGTTTTCAAGCATCGATTTCAATGCAAAATTCGACATCAGATTGGGCGACGATTTAACAGAATTATAAAGCCGTTGTCGCTGCAAACACGATTTGTGCTATAAATTACGTAAGTCACAGATTCAAAAACACGATTTTCAAATGGTAGTGGGTTTCTTAACGCTGTTTTTCAAAACACTATTTCAAAGAGGTAATATGAGTTACGCTTTTTTAAAGACATAATTTGTAATTGTCTGCCAAAATTGTTACTTCAAGTGTAAAATTTAGTTGTACCCTCAAAACACTTATTTTAAATAAGTAGTACCCTAGTCGCTGCCTAAAGACTGATTTTTGTGGTGTTTTGTCTATTTGAAGACGAGCTCAGTAAAATCCTTTATTTTGCCGATTAAAAATCTTTTTTAATAGCCCGCATATATGCTACAGTTTACCATAGTTTTCATATTTAACAAATTAATATACTCCCTAAATATTCTTTAACTCTATTATTTTAAAAATTATTTTTTTAAAATATTATTTAAAAAACTGATATGACGAGCTTTGTCGTTTGTTGTTAGGACCTAATTAACTGATTTAAAAAAAATTAAATATTAGAGTTAAACCATATTTAGGAATTATGGTAGATTTGGCTACGTAAGTAATAAGTAGTCGCCACATATATTAGTAGATACAAAAAAAAAGATTTTTTAATCGATGTAATAAAGGATTTTACATCGAATGTGTGGTTCTCAAAACACACTTTAATTTTACATCAAATCGCTTTTGAAAACATGACTTTAATTTTACATTGAAACTTGCTTTGAAGACAAGATTCTCGAGCGACCGAAACTGTAAGCTTAAACACCACTTCGTAATTCTTACATTATGTCTCAAAAAACACAAGGTAATTTAATTAAAATCGTGGTTTTGAAGACACGACTTCAAAATTTTTACATCAAATCGGTCTTCAAAACACCGACTGTAATTTTACACCAAATCAAGGCTTCAAAACACGACTTCGCACTTTACATTACGCCTTTAAAAAACACGACTTCATAATTTTACACTGGAATCACAAGCCAAGCATATCGACTTCAAAATTTTATATCGGGAATCAGAGCCAAGACACGATTTCAGAATTTTACAATGAAATCGTGTTTTGAAAACACGACTTTTAGACTTACACTCAATTGTCTCAAAACACGATTTGGGATTCTTACATCAAATCGTATCTTGAAACACGATATCTACGCGACGCTACTGGGTACTAAGGTCATTCCCAAATATTTATTTTTGTACCTTATTTTAATATTTTTTAAAATAATAATATTATTTTAAAAGTCAGAATTTTAACGCGCCTATTCTAATGTTTTTTGAAATGTGATTTACAGCTGCCTTATGGATGCCTGTTATGTGTTATTTTACTTTATTATTTTATAAATGCATTTTAAAATTTTATTTCAGATGGTTTTAACTTGTAAGAGTTTTAGATTGAAATAGTTTATTTGAAAAAAAAATTACAAAATTGGTTTTTAACTCAAACTAATACTC
This sequence comes from Tetrastigma voinierianum, assembly GCA_016808115.1. NCBI lineage: Eukaryota > Viridiplantae > Streptophyta > Magnoliopsida > Vitales > Vitaceae > Tetrastigma > Tetrastigma voinierianum. The sequence continues at coordinate 109,972 of JAEQBH010009046.1, read as the reverse complement.
AAAGTAGTGGGTCTAAGCCACATAGAATTATAAGTAGGCAAATGTTGCTGTCCATGGCAATTGGAATTTTTAAATTTCAAATGTCATTACATAATAACTAAGTAAACGCATTTTAAAAATCTAATTGTCACACCATAATAAACAGATTTGATGCTTTTAAAATTCAAATGGTGTCTCCAAATTATTATTATCGTTTTTTAACATCGAAACTTATTTAAAATATTTACTATTTGATAAATTACATAAACTAATAGATTCTAATTATATTTATATATTATCATAGTAAATAATTTGTAAATTAGTTAATAAAAGTTATTTATTTGAAAATAATCAAATATATTTCTTTAAAAATTTTCACAACAAACATATCCAAGGTAGCTCTAAATTCCATGAAATATCTAATACAATTTTTCCATTAAGCTCTGATTATGACCTCCATGCATAAACCAAATCATATAAATATATAAAAAAAATTGTATACAAATATCATTATATAAAAATATCAAATTATCAATGAGTCCACAAGACGGGCGCTCTTATTTCTTGTGACGACGCCAGAATACACAAAGGTTGATATATAGGTCTCGCGGCAATCTCAAAGATAGTCACAGTTTATGGAGTTTGATGACGAGGAGCTAGGAGCCGATGATTGAAGCATTTGACATATACGAAGCATCGAGGCTTCTAGCCTAAATGCACTCAACTCTAATACAAGGTCAATCAATGCCAAATGACAGAGGCAATTTAGTGGAATGATAAAGGGTGGGATGAGCAAAGGATATTTACCGCATGGGAGTGCCAGCTCGCGACACCCTGATATGGTAAAATAAGTGTCTAGGGTATGGAAGGTGATATGTAAGTCCGTGGGGTATAAAATCTCGTGATGGGTAAGTATGGGAGGAGGGGGGCTATCAGCAGTAATGCTCCACAGTGTATCACGCATCGCCTCACCATCTCGACCACGATCTCGCCGATCAACTCTCCCTCTCCCTCTACCTCGAATGGGTTGCATACATACTGGAGTGGATGACATCGGAGGTCTAATGGATGGTCCATGTGATGTAGATGCCTCCTCATCGTAGCTCCATGTGGCGCGATGCTCTTCTCTCGACAGTGTAACATCATCTAGCAATAAGGATGTAAGTCAGACACCAAACTCGGCAGCATAGCGCGAGCGACCAGCTGGCGGCGTAGACGAAACGAACCAACCAAAGTTAATTATAATTACACCTATCGATTCAATTTGGAAAATACGTAAACATGGCAAGACTCTAACTTACCAAAACCGAGTAGTACCCTACCGTAGTATGGAACCTCATATCATCCCTATGGAGTGGTGGTGGCCGCAAACGTCGCGGTAATACGAATGTGATACCACTGCATATATGGGTCATGGAAGTCCATAATACCCACCATAGGGGGTGTAGTGATGATCATGTCCGCTCGCGTATCCCATAAGGCAATGCATGAAGCATGATACGTCGCCCAATCTCTCTGGTGTTGTCCACGTGCATCCACTCTATGTAGTTGTTGCTCATAAAAGCAAGATGGAGGTTTCTCCTGGTGTAGCCCAAAATGGCGCAAGACCTGGCCGTAGACGATGCCACCCAACGCCTCGAAACATATAAGTTTGGATATCGTCCCGCGATCTCGATCAACTAAACAGAGACTGAAGCTCGTCAACCAACTCTCCAACGTATGGTTGCCATAAGACCTACACATTTACACTTGATGTCAAAAACTTTTATGTGAATATGAATGGAATTACTATAGAACCATATACTTTTACATATACCATTACCTGATCAAGAGTTTGTGCATCTAGTCGATCTCGAGAGCGTGAGGAGTACACCTGATGCATGACCGCTGCCACAGCGTGATTTCCACCTACACCCTAATGGAAGAGCTGGCTCTGGCTTTGGCTCAACCGCAAGCTCAACTGGTAATCCATCGTCGACAACCTCAACTAGGTCTCCATCGACGACATTGGCATCGGCCACCAAGGTATGTTTAATTCCAAGCGGAAGCCGATATGCTCGGCTGACGCCTAAAATTGGGTCACCCCACGTGAAGTCTCTCCCAAGACCATAACTGAATATAAAATAAACTGAAAGTAAGCAACCTAATGATGTGTTGTGTATAAGGATCGTGTAGCTGTAATAAAAAAAATATTACATACCTATCGTTGTAATACAACCGCTAATACTCGCTCGATCTAAGTCGATTGGCATAACTCGCAATATGTATAAAGCAAGATCGCACTACTCCAACTATAAGTCATAAGATGTGTCAAATCTTGTAGTAGTGGGAGAAAGCAATAAATGAACATGCACTCCTTCGTTTCGCAAACAAGAAGGATCCCACACTTAAGATGAAACCACGCAAGACTGGCCTAAATGACCTCATCTCGTATCAGCCGGGGTGGTTAACTGAGTCACATAACCACCGGGGACGGAGATAGCTTGACCGAGCATCGGTGGGTCGTATTAATCGAGCAACCTCCCCTCGCACAACTCCACCACATCGAACACACATGTCCCAGTGATTGTTGGTCCGTCGATACGGAGGCCAAGGATGATAACAACATCCTGTAACGTGATCGTCATCTCTCATACGGGCACATGAAACGTGTGTGTCTCGGGCCACCATCTCTCGACGAGACAAGTGATAAGTGGCTAATCGATAATGATGTGGTCCAAGCGGTATATACCATAAAATCCCGTGTGGATCACGTATGGACGAATGCGTATATCCATCCTCCAAGTACACATGAAGGCTTTCATCTGCTGTCGAGGGTAGAGTACTTCATGAAACTACAAGCAACGAAGAAACAAAATTTATAATTGATTATATATAAATTACATGTTACAACTGGAAATATTAATTGATAAGTAATAAAATACATACCTACCAGATTCACTAAGTGCGACCGTGTCCGGCCTCGCGACCACTAAGACGTATGATCCAAAAGATCTGCATCATGAATCCCTCTGAACGCCATATCTATAACAGATAACACAATGACAATATAATTATTAATAAAACACAATGGAGAAATAGTATCAACATAATTAATGCAAGTACTAATTACAAAGACAATGGATTAAAATACACACATACATGATTGATGTCTCATTTACTTAAAAAGGATACACAAGTATTTCATAATCCAAGAATGCCGAAAAAAAGTGAGTTACTTCACATCTATCACTGAACTTGATTTCTATTCTTACAAGACCGCCGATTGTTTGTTTGCACAACCCACATGTGATAGTAGTTTTCCCCTCCCTAACGTCCATTTTATTATGCACCCGGTTGATTTAGGACGCTCATCGCCTATGTGTTTCATTGACTCAGAGGTATAATCAGAGATCACATCATAAAGATACTACTCATCTCATCAATATCGACTTAAAACAAGTCGTTTCCATGTATCATAGTATGATCGCGTAGTGTAGTAGCCTTGAACAAATAACCGAAAATCAACACATCGATGCTAACATGCTGTTATGATATGGCTACAAGGAAATCCATAGATAAGTGTCTTTCCACATGTGCATTTTTGTCATGTAAGTTGAGGTGTTGCGTTCGACCACTCCTTGACTTGATATGAAATCGGCCCTGTATGTGATCGTAAAGAACAATTTCCATCGAACCAACCTTAACAAACCCTGAATTTGAGCATCAACATATGGAGTGAACTGCTCATCAGATGCCAATCTATTAGCACTTTATTCCCTTATTGCAACAAAGTGTGGCGACCCCCGAGCCCTGCCCGACCCAAGTGGCGGATCCGAACCGAAACCTCGGGGACGTCCGACCGAAGCCATTAACCAAATCTGTTTATCAAATACATTTCATTCTCAAATCTTTGCGGAAGCGATTTCAATTTAGAGCAAGCCCATAAACATTTACATTTAACAAAATGCATTTACAGTGAAGGCATTCTATGCCTTTTCAAAATGATTAACAAAATAGATATTTAGAGTTCAAAATGTTTTTGCAAAATATCAAAGTTCAAAAAGAAACATGACATGAATGCACAAGTCGGAGACATTAGCTCTGCACCCTTCTTTATGACATGACGTCCTCGATCTCATCCGTCGATCATTATCTATCACTTGGTACCTACGTACAGTAAATACGCTAAGCATTTTCATGCTTAGTGGCTTTATACAAATCTATTCTTCAGCTAGCTTAATTCAAATCATGTAATTTAACAGTTCAAAACTTTCAAATCTTTTTGGATGATCAATGTCGATACAATACATATATTTGTTTTATATACAATCATTTATAGTTCATTGATCATCCCAAATATACACTTTCATATTCAATAAATCATGCATTAATCAAATCATGTATTCACAATGCTCTTCATTTCAATTGGCAAACATGTTTTTCAATCTCAATATTTCACACTTCAAATCAATTCACTATGCTCAAATTCAATTCAGTTTCGCCCTTAACGAATTTAACCTATGTTTTCGGTATACAGGATATCAGAATCACCGGCACGGTCCCGCTGGCCGCAGCGCATAAAACGTTTTATAACACAAGACGGTCCCGCCGGGCCGTTGACCGTTATTAAAATCACTTAGTGAACACTACCACACGGCCCCGCTGGCCGTTGACGGAGTGACACATCAATGGTTAATCGCTTTGCGCATTTTACTATTTTGACCCCATTAGTATATCAATCTATCCTACGCGAAATAAACGGTTAACATTCTATTATGGCTGCTCAAACTTTATAGAAAAATATAGTACAATACGTACATTTGTATAAACAATTCATTTTCAATAATCATGCAATTGTCATATCCAAACATTTCATAATCACTTTTCTCAAATCAATTAAATAATTAATATGATTTTCTTACATTTAGAACAAATAGTTCAAATCTTGAAACGAGAATAGGAGAAGATAGAACAAACCAAAATCGCCGCTTTGATTCCGATCTTCGGAATCTCTACTTCAATGCGGGCTTTCCTCCTCGTCAGCCCCTATTCAAATACAATGACAATCACATACAAGAGGTTATTCTATGAGTTTTCGGGTCGGTTTGCGGCCCACCCGAGCAATCTTCACTCTGCAAAATTTTTTGGGACACACAAGTCATAATTTGCTCATACTTCCTTCAAGAAAATTTTAGCTTCCATGAGTCTACTTAGTAGGAATTGAATCATCTCATTTGGATCACCTAACTCAAGTGCTAACAGATTTTAATGCCAACCTGTTAGTATGCCCACTTTCACCTGGTTACTCTACTGTTATTCCCAATTTCAGGGGTCTTAACTCCATAATTTGGTAATGATTCCTTCTACTCATTTTAAGATATGGTTCTAAGGTTTCTTCTCCAACTGAAATCATCCAATTTGGATCGCCAAAACTCAAGTTATTGCATTTTACATCCAGACTACTCCAATTGCAAAGCAGAATCAGACTATTTTTACACATAGCTCAACTTTGACAAATTTATGGGAACTTTGGGGTTACAATTGGAATACACTTCCTTCAAGTAAATTATTTTCATAGAAGTCTAGTTTACCCAGAATTTTAATCATCGACTGTGATGAGTGAAACTCAACTTATGGCCGAAACTATCATAACAATATCCAAACAGAGCATAAACTTAGTTGAGCTACCCAGCTCACCTTAAGCCTGTATTTGGGAGCCGAGCCACAATTTGCTCCTAATCCTTCTTATAAATTTGTATCCCTATCTCTTATGGTTCTTACCACCAGAATCACTTCATTTGATGATTATAACTTAATTCTATAGGCCAAACAAGAACATGGTTTTTTACAAAATTTTGACAAGATTTCCTTGAAACTCAACATTTTCCCTTTTACAAACACTATACAAAACTAATCCAAAACCTAATCCCAACCAACAATACAAAACAACCTCAACACAATCCCAAAACTCATTTACAACAAAAAAACTCTTTTATCCACATTTGGGTTTTCCCTTAACTCAAACACAAAGAACAAAGTGGCTCGCTTATTTCTTACCTCAACCCTTCAAATCTTCTTCCAAGTTGTTTGATCTTAGGAGCAAGAGGACGTAAGAAACCCAACCCAAACTTGGATTCTGCAATGTGATGCCCCTTAAACCCAAACCGTTGACTACCCACAACCCGCTGGGAACACAAGGGATGTCGGGTTACCCGACGCCACTTCAAAAACGCGTAGCCCCTTTCAGACGGCAGCTCACCCAAATGCAAACTTGTCTAAACCCGTGATATATCATGTCCCAACAGTGCAATATAGTCCAATACGGCCACTTGGGCCCATAAACAATACTCAATATGTATACCAACTATGAATCCAACTATATATCCTATAGTTACAAGAGTTACAATATTTTCACTCTTAAACAATACATATATTAAACTTAAAGAGTTCTAATACATGTAAAACCACCAAAGCCACATTCCGGCTTTCTTCTAGAACTCACCCTAAGACTTAGCCAGTCTCCCTCGCGCACGCTCCCCGCACTGCAAAAGGGGGTCCCACGACGGGGTGAGCTAAAGCTCGCAGGAGAATCGCCCTAAGGGCTCACCACCTAAGTTCTGCGGTAATGTTCCAAGTTAAACACACATTCAAAGAATGCATTTATCTTACTTGAATGTCTACATGACCAACTCAGATCCCGAGTCCTCACCGACTCTCTCACACTCGCCTAAGCCTTGTATGCTTAGAGAATTTATTGTTTTATTAGTGGACAACCCTCCGATGTATATATATCAATCGGGCCGTCCACGATTGATATATTAATTGTTTGTGGACTACCTCCGATGAATATCAATCACGCCTCCGACGATTGATATTTTAAATTTGGACTACCCTCCGATAATTAATGTTTTTAGACAACCTCCGAACCATTTTCTCTAGACTCGTCCCATGCACTAACTCCTATAGTCCTAGGATGTTCCAAGGCATATGGAATGCATGTATGCCATTTCCAACACAAATTTCAATAATCACATGCAATTATGTAAACTCCGCACATATTCACATAATATCAAATCACACAATCATGTCATGTAATTTCATTTCAAGTATATTATAAAATTAGCTCACTTTGGACTAATAATCAAACACCTAACAATTCTAATTTAAATCGCTCTACTAAACACATATTTTCAAAATATGATTTTAGAACAATCGCTTTCGGGAATAGCGAAAACCCCTAAGCATTATTCCTAAAATCACAACTCAACGGTTCACTTAGTGAACCTGCAATCCACGGCCATTCCCGGCCCAATGCATACCAAGCAAACATTAATGCACAACCATACAATCCCAGACCCAAACAAATTACTCCATACACCGCTCCAATTTTTGTTTGCACTTATATCACCTGTCCCAAGGGTTCGGGACTCCATCGACGGCCCCTCACCGACCTCATTCTACTCAAACATCGACTAAACACTTAAAATAGGAATAAAACCCAAGTAGGAGAAATCCCACTGAAAGCTCATTAAAACTCACAAACCCGGTGAGTCCACGCTGCAGCCTCCGGCTCCGTCAGAACGTTCCCTTCTCTACCAAGACCGCTAACTCGCCGATCTCCAAGATTCTAGAGAGAAACACCTCTCTATAAAAAAGCTTCCATTTTCGCTTCAGCACTCGTATCCCACGTTTTCTCATCTGGCCAGTTAAGACAAACACCATTTAGTGTCTGGTTTCCTATTCTCATTTAATAAATTCTCAAATGACAATTATGTCCTTCATTTCCCTTGAAATTTACTATCTCTACGGTCCATTTCATCCTTTATCTACTCATACCACTTACGGTATGAGTATTTGTTATACGTGACTTTCACACGTCGAAAAATCATTTTATGGCAACTTAAATGCGATGTCTCAAAATCGCTGACCCGACCGTTTCGAATATTACAAAATTTTACTTGCTAACTAGGATTTTTCGAGACAATTCCAACTGAAACTGCTTGGCCATCTCGAGATCTAAAGAATAAATTACGGATTTTAATCAAATTACACTGCTAATCGAAATTACGATTTTACATTTTTCCGTAAATTGGAATTTCTCAGTCTTACACAAAACCCACCTTTTCTCCCTTTTTCTCCTCTCTTCTTCTCCCAAAATCCAGGATTTGCTCAAATGGAGATTTAAGACCACCTTTTGGCTTCTTATATCACTATTTAAGTGTAAGACCATGCTCAGCCTTCCTAATGACTGAAGGTCTCATTTCTCATTTTTCTACTTATTTGTTTTTAAATATCTCATTTCCTCAAGGCCTTGTTTGGCTGAGAAATGCATTTTTTGGGTTAAGTTCTCCCAGCGGTGGCAATCTAGTTCACACTTAGTCTTATTTGCACTTAAATCCTATATTTACACTTAGACATATATACTTGTTTACAATTGACCCTTAAGTCCTCATTTTTCACATTTCCAAATTTGCCATTTTTCTACTGGGTAAATTTCGGGTGTAATCAATTCTCATTTAGTATATTATATTTTGCATTTGGCTCTTAATATATAATCATTTATGCAATATTCATTTAACAATTCCCGGAAAATACCTAATTTGACTCAATTTATACCCAGAATATATAATAATTTTTATTATAAAATTTTAGGGTATTTTTGGGAAGTTACACAAAGTAACTGTTAAGGCGGAAGAAGGTCAACTGTACTAATGCAATGAATGGTAAGCTACGAGCTCTTTTAAGAACACTGTTAAATACCTCCGACATGTTGGTTGTCATTATTACATATTTTTTACCTCCATCATGTGAAAGTGCCTATAACTGAAAAGGGATTGCCTATAACCATTGTTGTGCTTCAAAATTAATTCTTCCAATTGTAGCCATATGCTTATTGAATTTGCGTTGTGTACTCGTTAAAGTTGCTCTGCATACCAAATTTTTCAAGAGTTTATCTTTGAACTGGGTCATAAAATTACTTGCAAGATGATGCATGCAAATCTAGATAGGCGCATGGTGTACCTCTAAATCCAAGATGAGGATCGCCATCGCCGCTTATAATAATTCGAATGTCTATCAGATATAACACAAATTCCCGTCCGTTGAGTTACTCTATTTCTGATACATGCCAAGAACCATCCCCAACCATCAATATTCTCGCCTTCTGTAATAGAAAATGTCAATGGAAACAACTTATTATTTCCGTCACACCCCATAGCAATCAATAACGTGCCTTTATGCTTTCCATACAAATGTGTACCATCAATACTCAGTACGGGACGACAATGTTCGGACCCTTCAATAGATGGCTTGAATGACTAGAACATGCATTGGAATATCTCAGTGTTTGGCATATTAATGTCAAATGTTTTCCAAATTACAACACATCCAGGATTTTCTTACTCTATGGCCAAGAACAAACGTGGCAGCTCTGTATATGATTAAGAAAAGTCACCAAATAATTGTCTAAGTTCTTTATACTTTCCGTCCAACGCCTTTTTGTATGATATTTTATATCCCCATTTCTCCATCACACTTGCTTGAATAGCAGCCGTAGTCAATGTGAATTGTGCCTTAATTATTGCCTTTATATGATCAGCAACCAAGTTTGAGTCCAATTGATGATGGTCTTGGTCAAGCAAGGATTGACACAAGTATGTGGCCCTTGATATTTGTTGATAAAAAATAAACAAGTATTTTTCATAACCATGGCACGAAGCTTCCATAGACATTGACATTCTTCAGCCTTCTTACATCTAAAACGAGCAATTTTTTTGAGGATGCAACAACGACAAACTCTTGGTGTGCTTAAATTGATCAATAAATCTTTGCAGCCTCTTGCAAATTAAATTTAGAATTAAAAAATTGGCCAACTACAAATTCTCCACTCGAATAATCGGTAGTATGTTGCACCCATAAAGTCCAACCACTTGAAATAACATTACCTAAGTTTTCAACATGTTCAAATTGAGGTGTTGGTGGTAAGTGATAATGAACGCAGGATGACCTATCTGCTCCGACATCCAAGTTATTCGACACATCACAAGATGCCGTGACACAGAGACATATATCCCTTACTTGTTCTCCAAAACTTATTGAAAACTGAAGATGATACATGTCCACGCCTGAACATTCAAGGCTTCCATTAGATTCATCATCAACATCTTCACCGATTCATCATGAGCTCATAAGCGCAACATCATCTCCATATACTCTAGTATCCCAGACTGACCGTTACTTAGCCCTGAACCATAGTCAAATTCCCCGCAACATTATAATTGTCGTGAACCAATAATCTATGGCGGCCACCACAGATTGATTCACTTGTATTTGACTCCTAAATAACTTCAATATACAATTAAATTAATACATAGTTAACTATATTCAACATTCGGTACACACTACCTGGTCATCCCATATTGAAAATGGCAGAACCTATTTCTACTTTTAGGGGATACTTACAATTGAGACTCAATTTGAACCTTTGTTTGTCAATGAAGTTAGTCTGGTACACTGGTATCACCAATTGTTCAATGTGCATTCAACCTAAGTATTGGGCATCCAAAGATTACTACTATTAACTTTGTTCCCTCACATATTTGACATATGTTTCAGTCTCACCAAATTTTCATTGTAATAACATATCACGGAATAGTTAAAGATAATTCACTCAGCCAAAATGGTTCCAAATGAATTCTAATAATATGAGAGTCTTTATCCATGCCATTACGAACTACATTCATGGATGTTATATTCAATCATCTTTGTTTAGAGATGGTACTCCATGACTTATATGGTCGCGTTTCACACTGTGCTAAGGGTATATTTCGAGCTAAACAATAGCCGACATTTAAAACCGGCCAGCTATTTTGCTAGCTCAACCAACTCTATATCCGGCCAAGGCCAACCTAAACAAACGTGAAAAAGTTAAATTATTTTCACTTCCTCGAAAATAATCAAGCAAGCAAGATGATCAAACAATGTATATATAGTATTTTCACTTCCAGTATTAAGATGGAAGGGGAAATCACATGCATAGTCAATGAATCTGAAACGATGCTACAACCGGTATCTAATAAGGAGCGCAAAGAAAAACGCAGATTCTCGAGATTCATTATCCCAACTAGTGATTTTGGAACCGGTTTCAAATGAGTATGAAAACTTATTACAAATTACATTGATATTCTTCTCCCCTGGCTATGTTTGTGTTTACTATTTCTAAAAAAACAAGAACATGGAAGAACAAGAACAAGTTTGATTCCTTTTTTTTTTTTTAAAAAATATGAAACTGCTTTCAGCCAACATCAACTAAACATTCCTAACAAAACATGAAACCTGCTTAAACCGGTTTTTATTCTCAAAAACAAGAATATGAGAACAAGATGTCAAGAACAAACCCGGTTTTTATTTTGAAAACTGCTTTAATTTTGAAAACTGTTTTATTAAGAAAAACTAGTTTTTATTCTGAAAAAACTAGTTTTTATTATGAACAGGGGATTGATGTTAAAAACTGGTTTCTTTTATTTTCATTATTTCTTCTAAAACTGAAATCAATAGAGCTATAAAAATAAAAATCATAGTTATGAAATCAAAGAAACTACTCTAGAATCATAGAAAATTACCTGCATTCACAAATGGGCTTGGAAAAACAAAAATTGGAGTTAGCAAAATGAAATGAAATGAAACGAAAGATAGTTAGTGTGTAAGATGAGAAGAAACCTGGTTAATAAACAAAGTAACAGAAGGGATGTTGGATGAAGAATCCACCGAAAGACGAGACTGGCTAATACGTCTTTCAATGCAAAGAAAGAGGAGAAAAGGGGGAAAAAGAACAAAACCCTAATTAGGGACTCCTTATGGGGATTCGTTTTTAGTAAGCAATTTGTCTTTTGCCATGGACACCGACATTTTATTAGTTCTTGAGTTCAGAATCGTTACATGGACATGTGCATTTCACAATTTTAATCATTCCAATTGGCATATAATACGCACTATTTTTGTCTTTAATTTGGTTTCCAAACTAATTTTAGAATATTTTTTTTCCAAATAAAGTGGCCTGTCTAAACTCTTATGTCCGATAAAAATGAACATTGGTTTTTTTTTTCTTAAGTTAAACACTTTAATTATTTAAATATTTAAACATCAAATATTGTAAATCTCCAATGTGATCCCATGTTTTTCTGAAAATAATCATTTTTAGATAAAAATATCATTTTCTATTTCATGTATTTACATTATGTTGTAAAAGAAAATATTACTTTTACAAGAAAACAATGAAAATATTTTTATCAAAATTATATCAAAAAATTGATAAATGGTAAAAATTTTAAAATTGGGTTTTCAAAAAGTCTTTTAATCAAATAACCCTTAGTTATAATATAGTAAATTGTTCCCACTTGACTCTCGAACTCGAGATCCTTTTCTCCCTTATGTCATGTTTTTTTTTAAAGTTGAGCGATAGAGCTAGACATGATGGACAAAATAAACATTGTTATAATTTCACAATTTCTTTTAATTTGTTATCATTTGTCTCAGAACTTCCTCTTTTTTTTCTTACACCAATTCCTAAACAATATTACAAAAGTTTTTATTGAGCACCACATTGTCCAAACAGGGAAAGGTGAAAGTCAAGGATTTAAAGATTTTTGAGGGCAAAAGTCTAACGAAAAAGCAAAATGGAGATGATATGATGAGAAGCCGTTTGTGTACCATTACGCTTCAAATCATATTTTAAAATTTTCCATTATTTTTTTATTTTATTTTTTATCATCTCTATTAAAGGCTTACATTCAAATAATATTTCTTTTATAACCCAAGGTGCCTTAAGCTACTTGTGCATACCTCAACTAATCTCATAAAGTTATGAAATTTGCTAGGTAAACCTTCAACACTGGAAGAGCAAAATCAAGGTCAGATAAATTAAACTACCCGTTTGGATTTTTGATAAGACATAATATTTCTTTATTTTAAAGGTTTTAAATTTAATTTTCTATGAATATAACTTTATTTATTTAAAAATAATAAATTTTAAAGTATCTTTAATTACTTCATATTTATTGAGTTGTGTAATGATATTTATATTAACGCATCTTTTCCTCCTACGTCAAAACCAACTTTCATCATAATCGGTGAAGAAATAATCCATACACATTAATTAATGAATGGAATATACACACAACTATTCCAAAAGAAAGTTAACATGAAAAATGCATAAGACGGTTGGAAGAGGGAGTCTTCTCCCAAACTAATACAAATTTAAAAAAAAATTACCAAAATAGTTTGAAAAGCAAATTAATGGTCGAAGTGGTATGTCTATCTCGTTAAAATTTTTTTAAGTTAATATCATAATCACTGACTACAGTATTGACTTAAAAAAAAATTTCAATGACTGTTACATTGCTGATGTGTATATCAAAATGACCCAAACGCACTAATTTAGACATTATTTTGGTTTTTAACCTATATTAATAATTTGTTTTTTTAAATAACGTACTTATGTCCAAAACCTTGGAAGAGGAGCATGATCAATAGCCTCCGGAGGACTACTATTCCATTTACAGTGACAAACCTATAAATACATATTCCAACAACAGATTACATTAGAGATCTGAGCTTCAATTTAGGAATTCATGTTGTAATTAAATTTTTACTCTTGCATTATTCTATGTACATGCATGAACTTAACCAATCAAAACTCCCAGGCATTCATGCAAAATATATCAGTGCCAAACAAAAAAAAAAAAAATTGCTTCCCTTAAATAAGATTGCAATAACCCAAAAAGATTTTCTTTACTGTGGTTCAATACTTTTGTTACTATAATTCTGCATGAATCTCAGATTGAAACGGAGTCGATTTCAGTGTCTTCTTTGCTAAGTTTCGTATATCTTCTCTGGTGGACTCAGCTGCTATTCGTTGAAGTTCTCTCACGCCTCCACTGGATTTGAAATCCCAGGCATTGTTCTCTGCAAAATAAACAAGGAAATGTAATGTTAGAGTCTAGAGAATGAAGGAAATGGTTGTGCTTTCGGGAAGATCTGGAAGTGTCTCCAGGAAACCCCTTACCTTTCAGATTATAAGGAAAATGATGAGGGAAAGTTTAAGGGAGATCGAGATCGAGATGGAATTGCCAGTATTAGATTGAATGTTTTCTCAAGGAATTATTTTGATGCATTGTATATTTGTGTGCAGTGTTTGGATAAGAAGAAATAATAACTGCACCATGTTTGGAATCCACAATGACTGAAAATAGCAAGTCTTGTATGATTTATGAAAAGGAAAAAGAATCACAGTGCATGAACCCAAAATTTTCTGGTTCTTTGATGCAAAGAGATGAGATAAAAACACGAAAGAGGAAAATCAACCTGCTGATTTGTTATGGAATGATCTTTTATGAAAAAACGAATGTTCTCCATCAATTGTTTTTCTTTTTCCTTTTCTTTTTATATATATCTATCTCACAACAAGAAACAAATTTTGATTGCAGAGGTTATTTATCCTTCAGTCCAACTTCTTTCCTGGTTCATTTTCAATTTCCATATTATGCAATGCTGGATGAAACATAGATCCTTTCTTATAAACTATGAAGTTACCATTTTGTTATGGCAAAGAGCAAGCCTGGCGACGTCGCGTAAAGCGCTGGTTGCTGAAGCTGAAGCAGCGGTATTACAATTGGAAATCAACCATGTAATTGTAAGCACACTGTCTTCAATAAGAAGTGATCGACCTTTTCTATGACCTGTATCAAGTAAAATTGTTCGCATTCATGATTAGCCAAGACGAACGGTAGTCCCCTAGACTAAGAAAGATAACAACCACAGACCTTGAATGATTCCACGAGATTCACATTTAGCAAAGTTAGCCAGTCCCCTAGCAACCTGCGCAATAACATCACTATTTCCAGATCTAACCATTCCCAGAAGTGCCTTGATGCCTCCCTCTTCCTTCAGCATCACGTGTAATTTCTCTGTTATTGTGTCCCTATATCCTAACAGCTTAAGCTGTTTTTTAGTGACTTTTTGATATTTCAATTTGAATGTTTGAATGTTTGAACAATTTATTTTTATATGTAAAAGAAATTTATTTATTTTTCCTTTTCTTTTAATGGAGGACCTAGTTGAAGAGAATTTAGAAATTTAGTTCACATTTGACCAGGTCAAACTCAAATATAAACAGCATGAAACAAAATTTCCCTTCTCGAACCCTGACGAAAATATCTGGAGTAAGAATTCAAATATGATTTGATTAAAAATGCTCATGATCTGTAAACAAAAATACTTTTATCTTATTTTAATGCCCATCAATTTTATTCCTTTTTTTCTCTGATGCTACACAATTCAAACAGAACAAAAGCTTATGTTGTGGACTGAAGATCAAAACAAATTACTAAACATGTATCTGAGGACTTCTCCAGTTAGAAGTATTGCATTAGTATGCTGGTCTTCTAAAACTGCCCAGTAAAAGGATGATTAACCGGAAAAAGATCCACCATCACAAAACTAAAACTTGAAATTCAGAGGAAGGAGGGAACTTATTGTAACTGCCTTTGATAAATCAAAAACACGAGAACCCACAACAAGAAGGTTATACAGATGCATCAATCTATTTGGGCATGCTTGTGTGCTCACATTATCTAAAATGTCTTTTATACCTTCAGCAGCGAGATTGGCCACCACCTTTACAGCATGGATTTGGACATCTAGATCTTCAGATGTTAACAATGCTAATATCTTTTGAAGCCCAACTGGGAAGTATAGCCAAACATTTGTAATATCCCAAGAGGTAAAAATTAGCAAATTCAAGAAATCACAAAAGTTTATAGTGCTTTAATACAAAAGAAAATATTACCTTCTTCACATATCTTTGCAATAGTACCTTGCCCAATATTGTTTCCCTTGATGGATTTGACTCTCGTAAATCCTTCGGTCCCAAAGTTGATGCATTCTTGACCTATACTTCCATTCAGATACGATTTATTGTCCCACAACATAAATAGTTAAGACATTTGTTAAGGTTTAGTCTCCTAACTATTGGGTGATTTTTTCCTTCCTCTTTAGTCTCCTAATTAATTCTAACTCGTTTCCTTTCCCATAACACTGGGAGTATAACATGTATGTTTCTCCTTTTAGAATTAATGAGTAATCAATGTATTCCTTTCTCTCAACCTGCATCGTGAGCCATAAAAGAAAGCCTGAGAATACTAGGTTAGGTTTCGCCATGTGGTCAATTCCTAAGAACCCATCCAAAGACCGTGTCACAATCCGGCCAGATACGCCTTTCACTAAGCCTCACGAAGCTAAAACCATCGCCGAGAACTTTGTCGCCGCAACTTTACCGGGCGATTTTCTCCCGGCACTTCATTCCTTGGCCAAGAGCACACCAACAGAGCGCTCCTCCATTTACCTTCCGGTGAAGCCTCGGCTTCTAAAAATAGGTATCAACACGCCCATACTTGCCGCCGATCTCTGACGTGTGCGTGAATTCACACGCTGGCGCTGCGATGTCAAGGTGGTAACACCGCTTTTACACGCGCTCCTCCAAAGAAAAGGCTCCGCGCCGACAAGCCCTCTTCCATCCACTCCACGCGCCGTCGCCCGAAAAGCCTTTTTTTTTTCGCTTTTCTTTTCCCGCCACTGTTATCGCGCTTCGTTGCCTAAATCTCCATTGTTTTTGGGTTTTTTAGAGCTCTACGACATTTTCAGGACCTTAGGAGTTGTATCTGTTGATTCCTACTAATTTCTCATCTCCATGGCTGAAAAAGGTCAGACTTTTAATTCTTTTATATCTAGAACTCCTATGATTACCTTGGATAAACTCACAGGGACTGGAAATATCACCACAGGCAGCTCAATGACCTTTGGTTTATTGGTAATGAATGTGAGGATCATCTTACTAACAAGGGACACAAGTATTCGAAGATAGTACTCACGGAAAACTAATGTTTACTTGTAATATTCTTCTAAGAATCTATTGATGCCAAGACTCTATATAATATTGGGGCCTATAAAACTTGCTACACTCTCTGGAATCAGGTAAAGAAATTATACACTAACGATATTTAGCGTCTCTGCTTCGTTCTTATTCGTATGCTGAATTTTATTCCCAAGCGTAGGAGTTAAGGTCGTCTAGCATTGTAATACTGTGGAAGTCCACAGGTCATCTCCACATTGAATGGTCTAATTTGTTGATCTGTAGGAGCTGTTCTCCAAAAAGTGTGTAATTGAACAGGAAATTATGGGTTGTGATTGATTGGTTTAAGGATTGATTAGCTTGACTATTTTAAAATGGAAAGAAGATTGTTGGAATTCTTTAGTTTCCACTCACTACTGATCATGTAATTCCCACCTCTTAGTTTACAGTCTCATCTTGAGCCATTGATGAATGGTCTTCGATGGAAGATTTTTCTTTAAATGCTCGTTTGGAATGAAAAATTGATCGAAAGATGTTGAACACTTATTCAATATTTAATTCAGACTCTTAGCTTGCATTTAGAATCATACAACGCGGTAACGTGAATCCTCGCTCACACGCTGTTTTGATGATGCCCAACTAAGGTTTTTGTAAGACTTTTACAAGTGATCAACATCACACGATACCAATGAAGTTTAACAAAGGACTTGAGGGTATTTACCTTGATCAGTGTGAGTTTCCACCGTAGAACCCTAGCACAGAGGTTTAGAACCCATGAATTATGACAAATCATATAATTGAAGAGAATTTATTCATAAGAGGAACTTTGAGAAAATCAATTAAATTGCAAACCTAGAATGAAAATTACAAACTACTGAGAAAGAAAACTATATGTGTGTTCCTACTGAAAGATTAATGTGCTTGAAATCAAATGTCTCCAGAAATATGAAATCTTCAACCCTAATCTATAAACTTTCCCAAAACTATGAAGAAGAACACTTCTCCTATGAAAACCTAACCCTCCGGAATCAAAAGCTCCCTTCCCCTTTGTCTTATGGCTTTTTATACCCCTTTCAAATGTGATCCCACACTAAAAGTTGATTGGACAAGCTACACCCTTGCGCTGGGAGTCGACCCCGCTTCGCTCCCGTACTCTCACACATACCGTGCCATGTTAGTGGTGTACCAAGCATATGTCATTTCCGCCACTTTTTCTCGCATGATGTACCGGTACATGTTGAAGGTGTACCGGTACATGTTGTCCTCTAGTGCTTTTCCAGCATTGTTGCACCCAAAACTTCACAACGGGTTAAACATCCCTCAATGATCCATATATTTGCGCTTCCCATTACAAACTCAGACACTATGCATTAGACCTAAACCCAGACAAGTCCTAAACATGAAAGCAATTAAAAGTACCTATTCTCAAGGCCAAATGTATAAAGTGTGATCGAAGGTGCTAAGTTCTCGCTTGTAATTATTGGCTCAATTGTGTATTCAACACACCCCCAACCCTCGTGATCTTGCGTGGTCCTTAGCAAGGTTTAGACTTCTGAGATAACCATTGTTGCGAATTCCAACAAGTGCGCTGGGGTATGGGCTTAAGGAAGCATAAAGCTTTTTTTTTCAAAAGGGCAAATATTAAACATAATACGTCAACTTGACATAGTATGCACCCGTGTGACTCAATTAAAACTAAAACCACAGTTTCAAGCAATGAACATAACAGCAAGCTAACACAAAATCAGCTATTCAAATAAAGGACTAAGTAAGTATCGAGAATGTAAAAGCTACCATGGAAGTACTGAATCGAAATGATCATGATTATAGAAGCAACCATTTCTAACATAAACACGCAACTACTATGCATAAAGTCAAAAGAAACAACTAACACAACTGAATCGTAGAGGTCTTAAAGGTTCAGAATGACCATAGCTACACAAAAAGGGTAAATGAACAAATGGGTGTTTGCATCACATGGCCGAGGTCTTCTACCCACCTGCCAACACCAATTTAATCTAGCCTAATATGCTACCACATTCCTCTCATCGTCGGTGAAGAAAATGCATCCCATTTGAACGCACTTATCCAAATTCTCCTCGAATCTCCTCCAAGTCGAGATAGGCATCTACCACAAAGAAGCTCTCCTAAAATACGACTCTCGAGCCTCGGAGGAGCCTATGGTCAGTGCTTCGCTTCTGCTTCCTCAAATGCATTTGAACCAATTTTTAATTCCGACGCCCATTCTCTTCAACGGGATGCTCATAAAGCGCAGGAATCAGATGAAGAGGCCCCCTGATATAGCCAATCGAAGACGCAGCGTCGGGTCTCAGATGCGTGCCTGGCGGCCCATTTGATTCAGAATAGCCCCAAATTCTAGAAAACCCTCTTTTCTTTAACCACCCTCATCCCCATGGGCTTCACATGACTCACAAGAGATGGGAATGGAATATGTCTACTTTCACGTGAGGACTGCAGGAAGTCCCTCATCAAGCACCATATGACCAAAGCATAGTCGATCAGTTTCCCGGTCATAACCTCATATAAGAACTGAATTTCTTCTTTGCTGGGAGATTTCTCATTGCCTTTTGGTCCGATACTATCATGGATAATCTTATTCATCAATGCATATTTTGGCTTGAGCTTCCCTGGCACAAATTCTTTACGTACAAAACCATTCATGGCCATGTGGATGAGTGCACATACCAGCGAATAATCGTATCGAAATCGCTGATAGCCCTAGCGTGGTAAGCTTCCATCTACAAATCAGCAGTGGCGAACGTGGCCTGAGGAATGAGCCATCAATCAGGGGTGATCCGTATCCGCACCATCATGCTGGGTCTCTAATAAGGTCTCTACCCGCTGATTTTCTTTCATCAGTAGTATAAAACTCCCGAACCACAGTAGGTAAATATCCCCGAACCTCACTGCACACAAATTGCAAATTTTGTTCTTGAATAACACCCTTGATTGGATGAGAGTACAGAAATGTTTCCAACTTCACACCCCTCTCGCAATGAAATCCCCTGCTCGCAATCGACTGGGTCCATTTTTCCTGTTCTGAATCAGAGGCCTCAGCAAACATGGCCTCGATCTCCTCATCATCAATTGATATTTCTCACTCAGACGGATGAATCGATTTGCTTCTTTCCTTTCTTCTTTAATGGTCGTGAGGTATCAGATTTTCTCTTCTTCACAGCCTGCTCCATAGATGAGCTAGGTGCTTTGCCTTTTCCAATATTCTTAGTTCTTGCCATAGATATGGCAAGAATAGCAATGATGGCACAAATGGCCCACACATATAAAACAGCCTCCCAAAAACCTGTCTCTAAAAATATCGGGCTGGCCCCATGCAAATCAGAAAAAAATTTCCTCCCCATAACATCAACTGAAACCCCGAACCACCAAGAAAAGAAACACACCAACCAAAACCATCCAAACAAATCCCTGTGTAATAATGAAGTGTCACAAAAATGTTCTCAATGAATTGTAGGCCTACTACGCCTCAGATGATGACTCCAAGTAAGACCGCTGAGGTGTGTGTGTGTGATTCGGAAAGATCGGGCAGAGCAGATAAAACTTGGGTTGTGTGGGAGAGACAAAAGGCTAAGGTTTGGTCTTTTAGAGGAATGGAGGCGGCTGAGAATGTCAAAGGCACAAAGAAGTTAAAACCCTTTTGGCCCAAATCATTCCGCATGTACCCGGTACATGCTAGTGTGCTCTACATGTTGGCCACCGTCCATTTTGCACACATGCACTGTACATGTGCCATGTACCGCACATATTGGCCACTACCCCTTTTTTTACCACTTGTACCGGTACATGTTAGAAGTGTACCTGCTTCGTACTGATCCGTATGCCGAATTCTATTCCCAAGCGTAGGAATTACGGTTGTCTAGCATTGTAATACTGTGGGAACTACTGTGTCATTTCCATGTGTGGGAGGGTCTAATTTTTGTTGATCAAGAGGGAGCTATTCTCCACAAACCGTAATTTCAAAGATACTCATGGTTGTAATGCTTGATCGAATGGATTGGGCGATCGGAATATTTTAAAATCTGAAAGACGATTGCCGGGATCCTTAGGGTTCCACTCACCTCTCGATCATGGCCCCCACCTCTTCTTTTAGTAAACTCATCTAGGATCCATTGATAAATGGTCTTCGATGGAATATTTATCCTGAATGTTTTTTGAAAAGAAAAGATGATCGAACGCTGTTAGTCACTTGTTCCCAATTAATACAGACTTAGCTTGCATTTATCGCACACAACGGTACCAGTATCGCTCGCTCACACGCTGTCAAGAGAATGCCCAACTAAGGTTTTATTGTTTGCACAAAGTAAATTAACATTGCACAATCCATTAGTTCAAAAGAGGTATTTGAGGGGAATTACCTTGATCGGGTGAGTTTCCAATCGGGCGGAATCCCAAAGCAGAGAAATTAGAACTCCATGGAACTTACAATGACAATCATAATTGAAGAGAGCTTATTCATAAAAAACAAAGACTTTTGAGAAAACTAGAATTCAATTGCAAAAACCTAGGTATGAAAAATATGAAATAATCGAGATTAAAACGAAATGTATGCCCGTCGAAGATTACATGTGTCAACTGAAATCACCAAAGAATTAAAGTCTTCAATCATGATCTCAGAAACTTCAACTCAAAACTATATAGAAAGCAATTTCTTCTCTCTCTCAAAACTCTAACCTCTAGTGAGTGCCGCCTTCTCCTTGTAGGTCCTCTTTGCTTTTATACTCCTCCTAATGTCATCTCGTGTTCAAGGATGATCGACAAGTATGCCCTCGCTCGATCACATTTCGCCACCCCGCACTTCTCATACATGTGTATTGGTACACATTAATGGTGTAAATTTACACTTTTGTTACCGCTAATTTTCGTTTGTGTACCGGCAGACACATTTAGGGTGTATTTCCAAGTACACTTTCGGTCTATCGCCACTTTTTCGAATAGTGTACCTAAGAGACATCAAAGGTGTACTGCATAATTTTGTTCACTGGTACTTCTCTAGTATTCTTGGAGTTCCTGAAACTTCATCAATCGTTTGTCTACATCCTCCATGATTCATATTTGCTTCACGGACATAAATCTTTGCACACTTATGCATTAGACCTGAAAGACCTGCACAAATCTAAAAACATAGAAGCAATTAAAAGTACCTATCCTCATGCCAAATGTGGGTAAAGTGTGACTTGTACGTGCTAAGTCTGCCATAATTACCGCTTCACCTCATGTATTCATCAAGACTGCAATAATCTGCTCCAATTTTTTGACATTTTCTATATATATATATATATATATATATATATATATATATATATATATATATATATATATATATATATATATATTATTATTATTATTATTATTATTATTATTATTATTTTATATATATATTTCTGTAAATTAAACAAGAAGGTTTACTAAATCTATCCTCGCCGATTGTCTTCATCCCTGCTCTATTGCATGCTCACCTCTTTTCCGCTTATATTCCGCCAAACGGACTGTTCATGGAGTCGATAACCCATTTCCTTTAGACACTTTCAATCTTTCTATGGGGCCCACTGAATTTCTGGTGATCAGGGTTCCTAGGGTTTGAACCAACTTGGCAACTTAAGGCTCAAAATAGGTGCAAGGGGTGAGACAATACGAGTTCACAAGTGTAACACAGAAATGATGGCCTCTAATCATTTTCCAGTTATGCAAGATGTTCCTCAAAGACTATGATGCATGTAGTTAACATGACATGCCAAATTAATGCACAGATGGGAGCATAAGCAAACAAACAAAAGAGTGAATAGAAGGTCTGTGGTTTGTGTAAGGAATTAGAGCAGAATTTGGGGAAAATAAAGTCCAAAATATGAACATAGCGATTTTTGTGCAAGCTTGTTAAAGTGTACATGCATTGAGATGAAGTGGAGTGGTAAAAGGAAATCATGTACTTATATACATCGAGAGGTCAAGTATTGATACCTAAAAGAGCCACACTAAAAAATTTTACACCGAACATGTAATAAGCGTGATAAGTTTGTGTTCAACCAAGGTATACCTACCCCACAATGTAAAACAAGTATCAGTTCTCAATGCACAAAAGTGACCCTACAATGTATCGGAGGCTACCGTAAAACCGTGGCTCTTGGTTCATAATTTTTGTTTTGTTTTTTTTGTTTTTTTTTTGTTTTTATTTGTGAAAAGAAAAAGAAAGAAAGACAGAAGAAATAAAGTGCAGGAAAGAAAATAACAAAAAAATAAAGCAATATACAACAAGGTGAGAAAGAAATTACTCTTAAGGAGTATCCTGGTAGAGTTTGATCTACTAAGTCCCTCACCATTCGCCCCGACGGTCAAAAATTCTCGAGAACGGTCACCGCTGGTCATTGACTTTAAAAGACTTTCCAGTGGCCGGATTTTCAATCTTCACTACACCGTATGGGTATACTACCTTGACAATGAACGGCCCAGTCCACCGAGAGCGGAGTTTGCTTGGAACATGTGCAATCGAGAGCTGTACAACAATACCTTCTGGTTCGGTTCAAAAGTTTTCCGCGCAATGGACTTATCATGGAACAGCTTGAGTCTCGCTTTGTAAATCCGGGAGCTCTTATATGACTCGCGTCTCAATTCCTCAAGCTCGTTCAACCCGCAAGCACAGATCACGTGGCCACCGCCTCGATCCATATTAAAATTAAAAGTCTTAATAGCCTGCACGCCAGGCTCCATTTCCCGACCGCAGATGACAAGCTCTCACATAAACAAAGCTCGTAGAGACACAACAAGAATAGTTTTATGCATGGTGTTTCCAAAGAGTACACGAAGTCGTTTACCCAATTGCGATTCGGGGGCAACCGCTTTTTCCAAAATATGTTTGATCTCCCTATTAGCTAATTGGCTGACCATTGGCTCAAGTGGTACGTTGAGACTCAGGGTGACTCCATACTTTTTCAACAAATTTTCAAAAGAACGATTACAAAAATGTAGTTCACCATCACTAATAATAGCGCGAGGTACTCCAAATCGAGAAAAAATGTGTTCTTTTATAAATTTCAAAACAACCTTATGGTCATTAGTTCTCGTTGGAATAGCCTCAACCCACTTCGACACATAATCAATGCATAACAAAATGTAAAGGTACCTAATAAGAAGGAGGAAAGGCCCCATGAAGTCTATAAATTCCCAAATCGAAAAATCTCAATTAAAAATCTGTGAGAGGCATCATGTTCCTTTGTGACCCGCCTAATTGTCAGCACCGAGCACAAGTTTCAAAAATTCAAACAATTTTAACAATGTAATAATAAAACCAAATTTTTGCAAAATCTTATCCGTCGTTTTTCGCAGAGAAATGCCTCCACAAGCTTCGTGAATGGCAAAGGTGAGGATACCGATTGCTTCATCAGTACACATCTTCTCACACTGTCCGGGATGATGAACAAGCATGGATTATCAAAGTAATATTTTAATGTCTACCAAAATTTTCTTCGCTGAGAAGTCCATCAGCGGAATTTAACTAGTTACTAGGTAATTTACGCGATGCTCTGCATACCATGGGTAAATGAACAAGAGCAATAACCGTCATCGTGAAAACCGTCGCCTATGGCACGCCATGAGAACTGATTCTGAACTAATCGAGATAAATGGTCACAATTACACTCGACTTTTTGTCTTTAATAGTTAGGTTGAACTCTTGACATAGTAGGACCCATTCAATAACCGAGGCTTGGCATCCCCGCTTAGAGAGCAGATACTTCACACAAGGATATGTGAAAATGGTTACAGAGACCTACAATGTACGACCGAACTTTTCTAAGGCAAAGATGACAAATTAAACTTCTTTTTCCGTGGTTGTGTAGTTTGTTTGAGCTGAGTTCCAAAGTCTCACTGCATAGTAGATTACAAAAGCCTTTTGTCTTCCTCATTCCAAAAACGTACTTATAAGATAATCACTAGCGTCACACATGATCTCAAATGGAAGGTTCCAATTGTGAGACCATGATAGGAGGCTACACTAACATAGTGTTTTCTGAAGTTTAGCAAAGCAAGTGTACCTTCACAAGCTCCGTGACCATGCAAAGTAATAGCCTTTAGCAAGCAGTACATAATGGACGAGCCATAAAGACTAAAAATCTTTATGAATCTCCTATAGAATCCCAAGATGTCCCAAAGAAATAACTCTAAGTGTCTCTCTAACACACTTGGGGAGTAGGTAAATTGGAGATCAGTTCCACTCTGCCTTATCAACTTCAATTCCATTTTTTGATACTATATGGCCTAAGACAATCCCTCAGGTCACCATGAAATGACACTCTTTTCCCAATTTAACACAAGGTTCTTCTCGACATCTCTCCAAAACCTTACGTAAATTCCCTCCAAACAAACTGTAGATGAAGTCACTGAAAACTGAAATCATCCATGAAAATTTCCAAATGATTTCTATCACACGTCGAAATTCCCATCATTCACCGTTGAAGGTTCCTGTAAAATATAATCCAAAGGGCATTTTCCTAAAGGCAAAAGTAACAAACTGATGTGTGAATGTAGTTTTCTCTCGATCTTTCAAAGCTATCGTAATTTGACTGCACTCACTCACCCTTCAAGAAAACACAAATTCATGCCCCGCAATCCCCTCTAACATTTGATCAACAAACTAAGAGGAAAATTATTTTTCCTAGTACCTGCATTAAGCTTCCTATAATCAATGCACACCCTCCAACCCGAAGTGACACGAGTAGAATTCAGCCATTATTTTCATTCACACCACAAGGGATTCCAGATTTTTAGGACCACCAGTGTCATCACCTAATTCTCGCTATTAGCAATAGGGAAAAAAAAAAAAAAAAAAAAAAAAAAATGACACCTACGTCCAAGAGTTTTAAGACTTCTTACCACACTTCTTTCATTATCGGGTTCAATGCTCTGTGTTACCTCGAGGGTTTAACATCCTCTCCAGTGAATTCTATGTGTGCGCATCAAGGGGCTAATCCCAATATCCGCACTGTCCATCCTAGGCAGTTCTGCGGGTTCTCAATATCTCCAAAGGATTTTCGATCCAATCTCTAAGGAGGAAGATATGATTGTTACCTAGTGTTTCTTTCCGCCCCTAAAAAGGCATATTTGAGGTGTGATGGTAAGGGTTTCAACTCAAGCTTAGGTGGCCTCTCTTCAGAAGGTAATGCCTTGTCCTCAATTGGTGGCAATGGTTCAAATTTAGGTGCCCACCCATTCACTTCCATTACCTCATTTTGTTCAATTATGGAGTGTAGGAACTCCGAATCTAGTGTGGTCACTTCCTCATCCCAACTCTAAGCTACTAAACATGACATAAGAGGTCAACATGTGAGACATTATCCGTTATTTCTGCACTACGTAATCAACCACTTCACACACATCGCCCTCCCCATTCCCTTGATGACATTAAAGATATTCAGATCGACCACATGCTACCAAAGGATAAGGTCACAGTCTCCCCGCAATGGCATGATGGCATTAGCAAATACAAGAATGGTCTACCAAGAATCACCTGGAACCGAGTTCCTTGGTTCACTACAAAGCTGAGTGCCTAAGTACAACAAAACTACAGGAAGTAGAACTTCATTCAATTTGTACTAATATATCCCCACATCTCTATGAATTTTTACATACTGGCCAACAGGAGGGTGATATTGGTTGGTTCTAATTCTCCTAACCCTAGGTCCACATAGACTGAGTAAGGTAACAAATTAACACTTGCCCCTAAATCCACTAGAGCATGTCCTAACTTGGAATTCCCTACTACTATAGAAATAGTGTGGCTTCCCTGATCTTTGTATTTCGGGGCAAGTTGTTTCGACCACGGTAGATCGCTTCACCATGAATGCCTCCCACTACACCTAGTTTCCTTTTGACTGTGCATAAATCCTTTAGAAATTTAGCATATGACGGAATTTGCTTAATGGCATCTAGTAAGGGAATGTTCAATTTCACTTGTTTGAACAACTCATAGATCTCAGAATGGTTGTTCACTTTCGGGGACTTCAATCTATGAGGGTAATGGAGCTTCAGGGCGCGGGTAGCTCGTTGTTTCTCGCTCACCATCACACATTTCATTCTAGGAACATGAAGTCACTGATAATTCCTTATCTCCAACTTAGTTCACCTTAGACTTTGTATTGATTCCTTAGGGTCAATAGTTTTGTCAATTACCTTACCACTTCCGAAGAGTAGTGACGTTTTTGCAATGTTCAAAGGTACCCTCACTGGACTCAAACTCCAACACTATTCCTCGACCTCGGGGGATTGATGGGCCTGCAGTGGCTTCCTTTTCTCGTTGAAAATTACCCATGTAAGAGGTTAGCTTCGTTATTCGGGGATCTCACATCATCTCGCGCTTCAAAATCTGTTTCGTGGTCCGTCTCTGTCCGTACGAACTGAGTCACAATATCCTCCGTACTTCTCTTATGTGGAGGTTGATAAGGTCGAGGGATTTCCTTTTGATTTGACGGATGGAAACCTTGATTGTGGTTCACAGAAACTGGGAACCTTGATTCTCGAAAGGAGGGGATTCAGATTTACAAACCTTGGTTTTTACATCGGGCCTTGTCAAATGGCAACCATGTACTTCCCCATTTCTCTTTTTACTAAAATTGTGGTGCTTACCCCATCCCTGATTATATGCTCTTCGTAATACGGGAGAACTCAAAGGTTTCCTGATAGTTAAGGGCATTAGCTTCTGCTTCATCTGAATCAAGCCTTTAACTCGAGGAAGGCTCAAGGAAGCACAAGCG
Source organism: Tetrastigma voinierianum (assembly GCA_016808115.1). NCBI lineage: Eukaryota > Viridiplantae > Streptophyta > Magnoliopsida > Vitales > Vitaceae > Tetrastigma > Tetrastigma voinierianum. The sequence continues at coordinate 82,327 of JAEQBH010009046.1, read as the reverse complement.
GCGTAAGGTCATCACATATAATGCATGGCTCCTCCACTCTAGGTCCAATAGGTACTGAGGGTACTTGAGGCACGCTAGTTACCTCGTTCACCTTTTTCAACTCTATAGCCCCCAACTTCCTTGTTAAATTGGCGATTTTTGCTTGCAACTCATCATTATCTCTTAAGTGATGATTCCTTCCCTGCCGATGCACTCATGCACTTTGTTGTCTACGAGGTGTTAGTTCCTATGTCTGAAAGACATTTTCTCGCTTATGGTGTCAAAAAGTTGGAATCAGCCTTCTAGCACTCTTTTCATAAAATTCCTCTCAGTACACATCATTTGATGTATCGCTTATTATTCAAAGATAAACTTTTGATGAAAGTAATGCACAAATTTGTCCAACATCCAAACCATGATGAGGGATACAAGATGGAGGAGATCCTCGATCTTCCATACCACAGCCAGAAAAGGTTCACCCTGGCTGTAGTACCCCAATTGTCTATGAGAGCATTAGTTCGTGCAGGGGGGAAAAACTTGTTTAGGAATTCATTCCGCATATTTTACCATGTAAAGATCGAATTAGGTGCAAGGGAATGAAACCAGATTTTGGCCTTCTCCTTTAGAGCAAAAGGAAATAGAACCAAACATATTATGTGGAGAGGTGAGCCAGTAGAGAGAAATGCACTGCAAACATCCTTAAAGTCTCTCATGAATGAGTAAGGGTTCTCAGATTCGAACCCTTGATATATAGGTAAAAGACGAATCATTTCCGACTTCACGAGGAATTGGATTAGCCTCTTCGTAGCGAATACATGAGTTTGTCGTGGTTCTTCGAGGTTGCAAAATCTCCTGAGAGTTCTTTCCACATTTAGTAAAAGGAGCAGGGGAGCTTCGATATTGATTCAACCCGAAAGTTAACATTCCTCCTATTGCTGGTGTTGCCTGGTGCAACACCGCCTCCATGTCAGGAGGTTCATGGAGATCCTAGGTGGGCCAGAACTTTGAGCATTTTGATTAAACAGAGGTTGTCAGATTCCCATCGTCCATTCGTGGTGTAAGGCTTTCAAAACAATGGACCCATTATGGATCTTCCACTTCAGGAGATGCAATTCTTACAAGTCGACGTTGCTCATTGCAAGCCCAAATCGACATGCACTAATTCTACTCCTTCCAAACAAACACCCACTTAGATATCTCACAAAAACAAATTAAAAAGAAAAGTAAAGAACTTACTGGATTTGCAATGCAATTGCAAATTACCTCTAGCTCTATTCAGATCAACTGGATTGGTCGCCACTCCCTACTACGCCAAAATGCTTCTGCTCTTAGCCTGCATGCTGAATTTTATTCCCAGTTTAGGAGTTAAGGTCGTTTAGTATCAGAATACCGTGAAGTCCACAAAATATCTCCATGTGGAATGGTCTAATTCATGATCTCGTATGAGTCGTTTCTCCAAAAAGTGTGTAATTGAACAGGAAATTATGGTTGTGATTGATTGGTTTAAGGATTGATTAGCTTGACTATTTTAAAATGGAAAGAAGATTGCTGGAATTCTTTAGTTTCCACTCACTACTGATCAATGCATCTCAATTCTCTTAGTTTAAGAATTCTCATCTTGAGCCATCATGAATTGGTCTTCGATGGAAGATTTTTCTTTAAATGCTCTTTTAGAATGAAAAATTGATCGAAAGATGTTGAACACTTATTCAATATTTAATTCAGACTCTTAGCTTGCATTTGTAATCAAGTACAACATGTACCGAGAATCCCTCGTTCACACGTTGTCAAGATGATGCCCAACTAAGGTTTTTGTAAGACTTTTACAAGTGATCAACATCACACGATACCAATGAAGTTTAACAGAGGACTTGAGGGTATTTACCTTGATCAGTGTGAGTTTCCACCGTAGAACCCTAGCACATAAGTTTAGAACTCCATGGAAATTATAAGACAAATCATAATTGAAGAGAATTTATTCATAAGAGGAACTTTGAGAAAATCAGAATTCAATTGCAAAACCTAGGAATGAAAATTACAAACCACTGAGAAAGAAAACTATATGTGTGTTCCTACTAAAAGATTAATGTGCTTGAAATCAAATGTCTCCAGAAATATGAAATCTTCAACCCTAATCTATAAACTTTTCCCAAAACTATGAAGAAGAACACTTCTCCTATGAAAACCTAACCCTCCAGAATCAAAAGCTCCCTTCCCCTTTGTCCTATGGCTTTTTATACCCCTTTCAAATGTGATCCCGCACTAAAAGTTGATCGACAGCACCCTCACAGCTGAGTCGACCTCACTCCGCCTCCCGCACTCGTTACCTGATAAAAATTAAAGATACGTTTGTGGTAAAATCGGCGTTGCTCTCAGCCACTTTTTTCAAGATAGATGTACTTCCATGCGAAGGTGTGCCTGCATCCTTCCGGGTGCTTTTCCAGCATTGTTGCACTTCCCGAAACTTCACAATCGATTGCCAACATCCTCAATGATCCATATTTGCTTTCCAGATATAAATCCTTGTACAATTATGCATTAGACCCGAAACCCGTACAAGTCCCAAACATGAAAGCAATTGCAGTACCTATTTCATGCCAATGTGAGCAAAGTGACTTGAAGGTGCTGTTCCCACCGTAATTATTGCTCAATCAGGTATTCACATTTCTAATGCAATATCCTCCACCACTCACTGAAACAATTAGATGGATATATCTTTCTACGGTGGACGCATCGTCTCGCTTTTATGATGAATATCTCTATTCTTTGCCAAGTCACACATCGACTTCCTATCCAAGATGGATCGAGTCTTTGCTGATCATTCTTTCGTTTAACCTCGCGATTTGAGAACATCTGGGAACAATTACTCACTGGAGCAGTTATTCCAGACTTTGATGAGGCTCTTGCTTGGTTACTTCGCTACACCTCTACTGCCACTCAATCCATGCGATCCGAGACGCTATACCGACACTTTCTATGATGGTTTCTCGCCTCTTTCTCAAGGTGATTCCAGAGGGGCGATGCTGTGAGTAACCTAGATAGAGGCGACAACGCCCCTAATGCACATACCGCTTACTAGGTTTGGACACACCCGATCACATCACTTACATGGTCGACTTCCCTGCATCGCTTCATCAGCCCACTTTGATCAATCCGTGATGTTCCAGCTCCGTCTCAAGGAGCCCATCCACACCTCGTGTCATTCTACGCCTGAATATGAGGAGTACTCTTTCGCTCCACCTACAAAACCAAATCTCTCCATTGCTTTTGTTGCCCACTAATAATGTCTCTATTGCCTTACATGATTCATCGCTGACTCGATCCTCGATACTAGAGTTTCCGATCATATCTCTCCGGTAATAAAGACCTTTTTCTTCTCTTACCTTCCGTCACTCCACAATTACCTTTAGCTAATATTCTCAAACCATGCTAAAGGCATTGGCTCCTGGTCATCCCCCCTCCTTCCTGCCCCTTATCTCTATACTTTATGTTCCTAATTTTCCTTTAATCTTATTTCCATTAGTAAGTTTAATTGTGATCTTCATCAGATAATTTACTTTTCCCAATAACTCGTAACCTTGACCTTTTTCTTCTCTTACCTTTCCGTCTCCTTTACCTACAATTACCTTAGCTAATGGTTCTCAAAACCATACTAAAGGCATCGGCTCTGTCATTCCCTTCCTTGCCCTTATTCTACTTTATGTCTCTAATTTTTCCTTTTAATCTTATTTCCTCTAGTGTTGGACTCAAGATCTTCATTGTATACTTACTTTTCCCACAACTCGTAACCTTGGCAAGGGTGATCGCGCACGGGAAGATGATTAGCACTACATGAGTCATAAGGTCTCTCACCTCAGCTCGCCTCAAGCTCCACTCGCTTGCGACCTCCACAAGCCCTCCTTCATGGGCCGCTGGTCATCCAAGCCTCTCCAAGCTCTCGGTCGTTCCTCACTTTCTAGTTTATTCGCTGAGTGTATCCCCACACCAAACATACTGTCTTGTTCCGAAAGCGCTAGATCCCTCTGACAAAGTCCCTTTCGGTTTGTTCACACCTGATGTCAGGTCCTTCCCGCACTTCTACTTTAAGATTTCGTTACTTTGTTACTTTTATAGATGATTATTCTTGATGTACTTGGTTATTTTTAATGAAAACTCGAGTTGAGTTATTTTCTATCTTTAAAAAATTTCATGCTGAAATTCGCACTCAATTCAATACTTCTATTCGTATTCTAAGAAGTGATAATGCCAAAAAATTACTTACCGTCATTCTTTCTTTATGTCTGGATTCTTCACTAATCATCTTAGTTTACACTCCTCAACAAAATGGAGTGGCTGAGCGTAAGAATCGTCATTTAGTTGAGACAGCTCGCACTCTCCTCCTCTATCATAAGGTTCCTCAACTAAGCCTGGGATGCTATCTTAATCGCTTGTTATTTGATTAATCAAAGGCCTCCCTCGTTTACATGATCAGATCCTCATTCATCTTACTACCCACTCAACCTCTTTATTTCCCTCCTCAGGTCTTCTTTGGTCAGGTTTGTTTCCTTGTTCATTCTCACCCTAGCAAGACAAACACTCTCATCAAAGCCACGGCGTGTCTTCGGCTATTCTCGCCTGTAGGGATTATCGTTGTTATTCTCCGATCCTAATCGCTACTTTATCTCCGCTGATGTCATCTTGGCATTCCTCCTCTTCCTCCGTAATGCGTCCTTCGCTCCATGTCTTATCTATTCCTCTTGCTTTTACCCTCTCCGATTTCCCTTCCCCACCTGCATGTCAGGACTGACCGCTTCAAGTCTATACCGCCGCCCTCATCCTCCCACAGGCTCTGGTTGACTCATCTCTGCGCTTCATCATCTCCTCGCCTCCTGCCCGCAACTGCTTGATGATCTACCAGATTTCCATTCTGTGGAAGGTACCCGGCTTCTACTTCAAACCTACATCCCGTTATAATTTTCTTAGCTTTCATCATTTATCTTTACCCTACTTTGCCTTTATTTCCAATCTTCGTTTTCCTGCCTTTACCCCAAAGCACTAGTGAGGCCTCTTCTCATCCCATCGGAAACAAAGTAAATGGCCGAGAAAATGGATGCTCTTTTTTACTCCAATGACACATGGGAACTGCTGCCTTCCTCCTAAAGCAAGTCTCTCATTTGCTGTCATCGGGTTTATACAAAGGAAGGTGGGACTGATGGTCAAATTGATTCGCTTTAAGGTCCGTTTCGTCGCAAAGGGGTACAACTTAAATATGGCCTGCATCACAGACTTTCTCCCAAGTGGCCAAGATTGCTTCGTTTCTTCAAGGCTCACGGCTCTCACCGATATCAAGAATGCCTTCCGCGGTGATCTCAACAGGAGGTTTATATGGAGTAACCACCTGGGTTTTGTTACCTGTGGGGAGTCTCGCTTTGGTATGCAAATTCACGCCATTCCTTATATGGTCTCTAAATGTTTCCCGAGCTCGGGTTTAGCTTCCATGAAGCTCAGCCGGTTCAGTAGCTCGCATGATTCGCTTTGCAGTGACCATTCCGTTTTTTATCATCAGGCCATCTACCGGAGTGCATTTATTTATCGCTTATGTGGATGATATTGTCATTACAGGCACTGACCAGGATGGTATTCAGAAACTCAAACAACACCTCTTCACCACTTCGCACAGCACTGGGGAAACTGCTATTTTCTGCATCGGCGTGAACACTCTAATTCCTGCGGTTATTTCCTCGTAGGAAGTGATCGGATATATTGACGCATTAATCGTATGTCGGATCGTAAGTCTCAGACACTTTATATCCGGGTCGTCAAACTTGTACCAAGTCGTGAGTTTCTACGGTGATCCGTGGAGATATCAATGACTTGAAGGTAAATCGAATCCATCTCACTATCACCGACCTAACATCTCGCCTGAGCGAAGGCCGCTTCCTGCCAATCACCCTTTATGATAGCCACCGACGCCGTAGTCAGATTCTCCGCTATATCAAAGGAAACACTGTGTCAAGGGTGGTGTCAGATGAGAACGCAGGTCATACCTGTGTTGTTGATACAAGTGATGTAGATCAAGTGTGCTCACCCACAGATAGACGTCTACATCGTGGTATCGTGTGTTCATCGAGGTAACTTAATATCCTTGAAGAGTAAGAAACAAATATGAGTTTATCCAAAGAGTCAGTTTGCATCACGCTACGGCCTTAGTGCATGTGAACTCATATGGTTGAAGCATCTTCTCCAAGAGCTTTAAGATTCAAGGATGAACAACAGTTTATATGTGATAATTAAGTCGCCTTACATATTTCATCTAACCCAATTTTCCATGAGATGATCAAACACATCGAAGTGGATTGCCACTTTATTAGAGAAAAGATTGCATCGAGATGCATATCTACTAGTTTTGTCAACTCTAATGACCAACTAGCAGATATATTCACTAAGTCTCTTAGAGGTCCTAGGATAAAGTATATATGTGACAAGCTCGGGTGCTTTGACTTTATACCCAAATGAGGAGTGTTAAGGTTTAGTCTCCAACCATTTGGATTCTTTCCTCTGCCTTGGGTCTCCTAATTAGACTTTAACTCTGTTTCCTTTATCCATAACACTAGAGTATAAATATGTATGTTTCCTCATTTTGTAAATTAATGAGAATCAATGTATTCCTTTTCTCTCAACAACATTAAAACACATAATACACACATACATATATTTGTGTGTGTGTGTATATATATATATATAGTAGACCTCCTTGGCCACTCCACTAGTGGCTCGGCTTGGTCTTGCTCCCTTCGCCCCACTGTTCGTGCCTGGCCGCCATCCTCTAGAAGCCGCAAATTTCCAGCCTACTGTACCATGACTAGCATATGATCTCTCTCTCTCATATATATAGCAGTATATATATATATATATACCATGTGTTTGACTTGAAGCAAAGAAAGCTTTACTGACAAAAATAAGTTTTCTAATGGATACTGAAAGTCCCAAAGCAACATCGTCTGAAATGTCCAAATTTAGTAGATACATAATATCATTTAATAATACAGTTATCAACCTAATAAGAAAGCCCATCCATTATGAGGAGTTGTCACATGAGAATGCAATGAATAAAATTTATATTCCAATAAGGAAAATTCTTATAACTTTATGATTTTTTTATATCAAGCATACCTTCTCGTATGTAGATCAATCAACCTAGATTTCAAGGATTGAAGTTTCATTAACAGTAGCCTCATGTCGACCATTTCATGCAACCTCATCTTGAGTTCATCAATCTCATCCTGTTCCAGATCCAAGAATTTATTCTTATTGTTACAGTAATTATAAAGATATGGTGGAAGAAAGAATAGAGCAAAACTGTACAAGAAAATGAAAGAATCAACAGCAATAAAACCATAAAAAAAATCCAGACACTTTAAGTGATCTTTTCAGCTCAAAGGAAACTAGAATGGTAATCCTGTTTGACAGCCGACATGGCTAAGGTAAGCTAGTATGGATAAGAGTATAAAAAGGACTACCTAACAAGCATAAGGTTTATTCATGTGCTTCATGTATCGCATATGACAAAAGAGATCCCTGTTCCACAGCTCATTAACTACTTCATTAAAGGATGGTGAATACTTCTGTGAATACATCTGTCTCCTAATAATGTAATGATATTTGACGTCTCATGATGAGAAGAATGACTAAAAGAAATTAAGGAAGATACAATGCTGAAATGCATAGCCTAATTTCTCAATTATCTTATTAACTAGAAACAAAAAGTGATCAAAAGTGTGGAAATAAGTTCCAATAATTCTTAAGATTCCAACCACATTATGTTCATGTGGTTACATTATAAGCATACCCAATTATCTCAATGGGGAAATCTTGTCAGAATTTAATCACTCCATTGTGCCGACATTTTCAGCTGTAGTGATAGATAATACATAAGAAAAAGGGGCAAGGGAAAAGAAGGGCAAACACCCTCCTCACCCAAAGAAGGAAAAAAGGGTTTCCAGGATGAGAGAGAGAGAGAGACAACATACAAAGGACATTGTCTCAGATTGAGAACCAATTTCACCCAATCTAAAAGCGTTTCTAGTAGTCTCTATGAAACTCACTGCAATAGATGGGCCTAACCAGAGAGCAGAGCTCATTCTTTTATTAGCAACAACAGAAACATATTTCCATACAAATCCTTACAAAGCACAAGAACAGCCCTATCGAAATGATGAGTTTTGTACGGATCTAATTCAATGAAAATAAAAAATCCGAAGTCAACATCGAGTTTGAAAAATTTAACCAAAGTAGTGCGTTTGGGGCAAAGCCGGTATTCAATAACGCCGGCTCACTAAATTGGGACTTTAAAGCCAGATTCCCAACGCCCTAAGCCACTTAATTTAAAATTTTAGCTTCAGATTCCTAACGCCGGTTTCTTATTTTTTAAAACTCCAAAGCTCTACACCACCAACGCCTAAGCCTTCGGGTTTTTCTAAACCGCATTCCCAACGCCGGCTTCGACCCTTCCCTTCCTCCTATTTTTCTCTATTTTTCTCTCATTTTCTCCTCCTGATTTTCTCTCCGATTTCACTTAATTTTTTGAAAATGCACCAAAATGTGCAAAGATAGAAAAATAAATTAATAAATTAAATATTACTAATTTGACTGTTAGTATTTCATGTCAAACATTTTGAGATGGGAGGCTCAAACACTGGGGTAAAAAACACACATCTTTGTTATTATTAACTTCATAAAGACCAAAGTCAGTATTTCTATGCAATGTAAACACTCGTCACTTCATTTTAGTGGCATCTAAATGATATTTTTTTTTTTGTTTTCATTCTTTCTTTGTACTGTCCTTTTCCTTACCTTTATTATAAAATATTTTATTAGATTAATATATTTTTCACACTAAAATAAGAAAATTTTCTAATCAAGGCTCCAACGCCGCTCTCGAGTCTTCATGTTTCGGCCTAGATATGGTCGACTCCAACCAATTTGATTTAACTATAAACAAGGATGAAGACAATGAAAAATGCTGGCCCAAATTTTGATTATATTAAAAAGTCAATCAACCCAAGCAAACTAAATTAACCCAAGTTATCATGGCCACACGAAAACATGTAAATATATTAAAACATTTTATACGTAATATCATATATAAAAATAATATGTATCAATGAACCCACAAGACGGCTACTTTATATTTCTTAGTGTGCCTAAAATAAACAGCCTGCTGACCAATAGGGTCCTGTGGAGTCTGAGAAGGAGCTGAGGGAGCTGATGGAGCCGAGGTATCTGATGGATGGAGAATGGCGTACGCCGAAAGACGAGGTCGCCACCGAAGTCTACCCCACTCGTGTAACAGTCATCGATGGTATCATCCGTGGATGCAATGTACGATGGTAAATGTCAGGACGACAGCTGGATATCTAATGCTATGGAGGCTAGGCTCATTTATTTAACGGAGGCAAGGCATGCACATGTAAGTCCGTGGGAGTATGGAAGGTGACATGTGGATGTGCAGCAGAGGGTGATGCTACCAATGTGAGTGGGCAGGGAAGGTGATGTGTAGGTGTGTGGGGCATAAACCACGTGAGTGGTAAGTATGTGAGGGTATCGGCAGCATAGTCGGCTCCTCGTACCTAGACCACTCACCGTCCGGACACGACCTCGCGGCCACCATCTCGAGCACCCATCTCACGATCAACTCCCCTCTCCTCTCCCCACTTCGAACGGCTGCATATGTGATGGTGTGGACGACATCGGAGGTCTAATAAATGGCCTGCGATGTCGGCTTCCCGAAAAATTCGCATGATGCGATATTCACCGATCTGGTGTGCAAGACCGATCGCAAGTAATATGATGTAAGGTCGCATAAAGCACCAGGTATCGAACGGAGCGAATGGCTATGTCACTATGATGGCACCTGAGTGAACCAAAGAAAGAATTAGAATTACATAATCTAATAATTAGAATTAAATGACATTTTTAGAAACACATGACTGTGAATCTCACTAAAAGATCCACTACTAAACCGTAAGAGATGGAACCTCATGTCATCCCTATGCAACAGAGGTCAAAAACTGCGGTGATACACGTATACCACCGCATGTAGGAATTGCCATGAAAGTCCATCAAACCCAAGATAGGTGAAGTGATCCTATCCGCTGCCTCCCATAATGCTTGCATGCACAGTGCTGCTTCACCGCGCTTGTCGCCCACGTGCATCCATCGTGATGCAACTGCTGCTTCGTAGTAGCAAGCTTCGTGGTATCTCCGTTGCATCCCAAACCGTCGCAGACTCTCTCCCGACGATGCCACCTAACAATCTCAAACATATGAGCGGTGACATCGCCCGCATCTCCCGATCGCCTAAATGTATATATGGGAGTCGTAAAGTAATCCTCCCTCGTATGGTCGCACATAACTTACATGTGAACACTTTATGTCAATAAATTTTACAAAATCAATATAATTAATATAGGAACCGCGCGCCACATAAATGACATACCAATGAGTCTGTGCATCTAGTCGATCTCTAGATAGAGGCACACCTGATGGGTTATGCACCCGCAGTCAAAGGTACTCTCCATCTACACCGAGTGGAAGTGCTAGTCGCACTGGGCTCACCGAGGATGTCCCGTAACCGTGGTGGACACTGTAGGTCACCATCCCCAACACACGTACATCCGCACTCATGCAAGGCCCGAGGCTAGGTGCGACGCACGGGTCAAAACGGTCGCCCTGACGTGCGCTCCCATGACCATAGTCATCACGCACAATGCAAAAGTGGTAAAAATAATGAAGCTATATATAGCTGCAGGAAAATTATAAATCATTTCCCTTTACTTTAATCTATAATTTATCGAAAATCTGCGTATCTGACTTGTACGGAGGGAGATCTACCCAAAATACAACATGTACAACATATCCACCAACAAGTCCTTCACGACCTCAAAGGTCGTAATTGGTGCAATATCGGGTAAGGCATCCCAATTAATCCATACACAACAACACACATTCCCGCTATTTACAATTGTATGAGTGTAAGAACCACATACCACGACCACATCCAAGTCGCCTCTATGATAACCTCGCTTGCATGTATGTGCTAAGATCGCACCACCCAACTATATGCTCAGTAAGCACCAAGTAGAGGTAGATAAAGAAATGGGAACTATCACACCCTTCTGGTCTCGCAAACAAGAAGGATCCAATACAAGACGAACCCAGCATCACGCGCACACAACGCTCTAATGTGGTACCATCTCGCATCGCATGGTGGATAACTGCAAACATAACCACCGTAAGGAGATAGTGGCACTCGAACAAAGATCGGCGCTGGACGACGCCGAAAGCAACTCCGCACAACGCCGCCACATCGAACGACACGCGCCGTTGACTCGCCGACCACGGATACGCAGCGCTGGGCGGAGGGATAGCGACGCCCGGTAAGGTAATCGCCATCTCCCCTAATGGGCACATGGAACGGTGTCCCGTCGCCATCTCCTCACCGCGAGGTGGTGCGGCCAATCGACGCGATGTGGCCCAAACTAACATACCGCAAAATCTGCACTCCAATCACGTATGGCTCGATCCGACATCCATCCTCCACATAGACATGAAAGCTCCTCATCCGTTGTCGAGGGCTGAGGATCTCCGAAGTCGCAACCAACCGAAACATACAAATTTAAAAGTGGTTACGTATAGTTACATGTTACAACTACCAATATCCATATGCCTTATTAACAAATTACGCACTCCACCAGATCTACTAAGTGTGGATCTGTCCTGCCTTGCAAAAACAAGACAGATGTATCCGACGGATCCGCATCATGAATCCCCCTGAACGCCATGTCTATAAGATATAACAAATCTAGCATAATTGTCATAAAAGGTTGTCAACATTAATTACAGCGAAAATTTACAATAAAGACGTACAATAAGAATGTTTCATTCAATGTAATAAACTGGCTATAAGACAACCACTAAATATTCCGGTGTCACATACAACAAACGCTTAGTACATAAGTCTTATACAGAACTAAAAAAAAATTAGTGACGTCTCAATTACAATCAAACAAATAATTGCCTTACTTCACATCCATAACTAAATGGTTTCTACCTACAAGACCGCGACGTGGACTTCAAGTGTTTGCACAACCTGCACTTAGATCTTTGGTTTCGCTTCTCCACGTCCATTTCATTGTGCAAACTGCTGATTTCAGACTTACCACCGACTTGCCGTTTACCACTCGAGCCACGATCGTCGGACCATCATAAAGAGGCCACTCATCTTCATCAACATCGATAAAAACAACCTCGCTTCAAGTGTCACAATAAGATCACAGAGTAGTAGTCTCAACAAATGACCGAAAATCAACATGTTCGATGTCGACATGTCAGCAATGATATGGCTACAAGGAAAACTATATTAGTGTCTACCACATGTGCATTTCTTCTCATGTAAGTTCAAGTGATGAATGCGCCCAATTTCTAGACTTTACGTGAAATCACCTCGTAAGTGATCAAAGAACAATTTCCATCGACTCCACTTAATCACACGTCCTCCCCGAATCAACATCAACATATGGAGTGAAATGCTCACCAGATAATCTAGCGTAAAGACTCCACCTCTTCGCAACAAAGTAAAATGCGGCTACGGGAAAATGTCAACTAACTAATGCACCGATCGTAAGTCGGCGAGCCCCTTAAGAACACCGTTAGTCACATATTGGTTGTCATTATCCTGCCATCTTCGCCCTCCATCATGTGAAAGTGCCCATAACTTAAGAGGGATCGCCCAACCATCAGAAGTGCCACAGATTAATTCTCCAATCAGAGCCATATGCTCACCATCTTCCGTGAAATGCGCGGTGTAACAAATGTCAGATACCAAATTCTTTCAACAGCGATTCGTTGGGTCATGTACCAGCTGGTAAGATGACGTATGTGATCCCGTGATAGCGATGGGCGATCCTAAACGAAGATGAGGATCGCTTCATAGTCGCGCATAATAATTCGGATGTCTATCATATATAACACATATTCCCGTCTGGCAGGTTACTCTATTTCTCGATACATGCCAACCATCCCAACTATCAATATTCCCGCTTCCGTGAATAGCAAATGCCAATGGGAACAACTGATTATTTCCCATCACATCCCATAGCAATCACGTGTCCCTTATACTTCCCATACAAATGTGTACCATCACTAAGTAATCACCTACAATTTGCGAACCTCAATGGGATGGCTCAACCCGTAACACGCTACCGGAATGTCTCATTGTTCGGGCACATTCATGAGAGGTGGTTTTCCAAATGACAACACATCCAGGATCGCTTGTTCAACGGCCAAGAACAAACGTGGGAGATCCAGATATGATTGGGAAAATCACCAAATAAGTCTCTGTAAACGCTTATGCTTCCCATCCAAGGCTTTATATGAAATTTCATATCCTCATTTTCCATAACGCTTGCTTGAATAGCAATGTGTGGATAACGTAACAGCCTTAATTATCGCTCTCGTATGTGAGTAGCAACCAACTTTGAGTCCGGGGCTGATGATATCCTGCTAAGGCACCTGATTACACAAGTATGGGTCCTTCATTTGTTAATCACAAATAAGCTAGTTTTTCGACAACCATCGCACGCAAATTCTTCCACTGACATTCTTCTACTTCTACATCTTAAGATGAAAGCAATTTTTAGAGAGGCACCACAATGAAACTCCCCGGGTGTGCTCTAATTGAGTAAATCTTGCTTCTGTAATTCGGATTTAGAATTAAAACTTGCCCTTTAATATCTACCCACTTATTAACTCCGGGTTGTCTCTGCACCCATGGAGTCCAACCACTTGCAACAGCAATACCCAAGTTTTCAACATGTTCAAACAAGGTGTCAGAGAAGGATGACCGGTCAGGGGCTGGACTACCGGTCCCTCATCATCATTTACGATATTCGATACATCACAATGTAATGCATGCAGAGACAAATAACCCTCGCTCATTCTCCAAAACCCGGGATTAGCCTGAATGATGATACATGTCCACCGACTCGCATGTAAGCACCATCATATTCATCATCATCTTCACCAGATTCATCATTACCTTCTTCATAAGCGCAAGCATCATCATCTCCATATGCTGCTGTATCTAGTACTGGACCGCTACTAGGCCCACAACCATGGTCAATTTCTGCCAAATGCTCAATTTCTGCAACGCCAATAGATCGATCCTTGCTCCGTATTCTAAACGACTCCCAACAAACAATTCATTCCTCGATGACGCTTGTGTTAACCATGTTCAACATTAGTACGACCGTTATTCCCATATTGTAAAATGTTGGAACCTATTTCCCACATTTTAGAGTGATACTTACACTGAGGATTCGTTGAACTTCCTGCTTATCAATAAAAAAAGCCAAAATGATATCACCCAATCAATTTTCAAACGCAGTACCAACCCATTTCCAAAGGCACAATGGAAGCTTTGTCGCCATCATATTTCACATCATTATCGCCCTCACTATATGTCCATTGTAGTAACACACGGAATGTAGGAAATTGCATATAATCGAATTCGCTTGAAAATGAAGTAAACAAAATTAAATAGTATGAGATATGTTTATCCTTGATACTTTGTTTATAAAATAAATGACCCCAATCGTGCCCTCGTTCCGGGACTCATGAATTAATGAAAAATCGGGCAGAGTCTCCTTTGTACGGGGAACTCTATCCGAAATACAATTTCTCCTAAAAACACAACCAACATGCCTCGATATCACAATTATCTAAGTGGGTCCAAATTTGAGTGAAAAAATAGGTCGTATGACCTTATTTTAACTTCCAAAACCTCTTCCCAATGCAATTATTTAGTAAATGTACTCATCCCCTAAATCGAGGGCCCATTTCAAAAAAATGGTAAAACATTGAAGGATGACTCATTATATATGTTAATTTTAAAATGATCGGTTCAAGGTTTATGTGATTTATAATCCAAAATGCGTTGAATACCCAAAATTCTAGATTTACAAATATATCGATGAATGTGGATTTCGTGGATTTGATATGATGATTTTATCGGATCGAATTTGTCAGTTGAATTGTTTAACGAAGGTGGTATTGAAAGAAATAACAAATGGAAGGACGATTAGGGCTTTTAGATAGGAAAAATGTCTGCTTCTAACTCGCGTCAGTTGCGCTTTATTTGACAAAGATCACAACTCAATACAAAGCATAAACACTTTATGTTTCTTAGTGTTAAGGATTTCAAGAAAGCTTCTCCCACAAAGTCCACATTCCCAAACCAAGGATCATATATTGCAAAAATACGTAAATCAACATATGAATGAACCCCAGAACTAAGAACAGGATTTCATTCACTCCGCAATGTGAGGAAGAGATGAAATATTTCCTCGTAACTGTGGAACTGCGAGCGAGCTCCTGACCTCGTCTCGAAATCCCTCGAACTCGGAAAGCAAAATAAGTGAATGAAATTAGGGCTGTGGTGGAGAAATCAGAGTACAAACCTCGTCAATAAGGGCAGGTGCTCTGGTTGTGTTGCTTAACCCTTGCCGTCGCCGAGGAGGGCTGTGGTGGATAATGGAAGCCCGAGCTGCCGGAGAAGGAAATCGGGGGAGGGAGAAAATAGAGGAAAGGGAAAGAAGAAATGCGGGGAAGGGAGAAGAGGGGAAGGGCGTCGGGTTATTAGAAGAGTCCAAGCCTACTATAGAATGTCGTTTTAGGAAAACCCAAACCGGCATTGTGGTGCCTGGCCAGTTTTTAAAAAATAAGAACCTACAGTTGAAATGTTTACTTCAAAATTTTAAATTAAGGAACCGGCGCTGGGGAATGTGCCATTTAAAAATTTAATTTCGTGAAACCGCGGAATACCGGCCACACTGCACCAAACGCACCACTTTGAAGCTACAAATTTTTCAAACTCGATGTTGACTGACATTTTTATTTTCATTGAATTGACCCATTAAACTCCCGTAATCAATTTGCAAAGATGGATCGCCAATCTTTCAACACTATCCAATGAAGGAAATCCAACCAAAGTGGAACCTCAATAATGAACAAAACCTGAGTCTCCACACCCTAAAAGAATCTCAATTTCATTTCATTTTAAAGACTCAAAGCAACTCCTAAAGAAACTAGGTACAAGATTAACCTTAATCCCTAAGCCCAAAGTTTTCACATCCCTAACAAAGAAGACCCCAAGAGGAGGCTGCAAACAACTAAGAAACTCAAAGCAAGAATAGACAAAAGACACCGTATAGAAACTGCAAATCTACAATGAATGCGAGAGATCCCACCATTTCTCATCAGCTCTACAATGATAATACAAATGAACTCATTCAATTCCAATGGGATACCCAAACGTCCCACAAACCCGACCTCAACTGGATGGGCTAAAATGGTAACGTCAAACAAACCCCAAGCCAACAATAAACAGAAGATACCATAAGAAACCCACAACCTACAAAGGAGGTGGTTCACCATCTCTTTTAAACCCCAACATATGAAACAAATCTACGTAAAAATTAAAATACAATTTAGTAGCACTAGCACCAGCGGTAGTAGTTGGACAGAAAACTTGAATACAAGGCATCCTGCAGTCCGCTTAGATTTTAAACGTACTTGCATTGACTTTTGATGACCACTGAGGAGGTTCTTTGCTTCATGCAATTGTTCTTCTGCACCTTCAAGACAGGCATGTTCATCTTCTAGTTACTCAGTTCACTCTTTTATTTTATTCTCATACATTTGAGTAGTGTCTGCAAGTACCTTCTGATATGTAGAATTTTCTGTTTTTTGTTGCTACCAGGAATAAAAACAGCAGCATTAAGGATTGCAATAGTTTTAGCTAAAATATGTGGCAGCAAAAACTTATCTACTACTCAAATTTTACTCAAAGCATGATTCAAGATATATGACATACATAATGATGAGGCAAAGCAGGACTTCATAGAAACTACATTTATTTAGTCTTTGAGGATTCTAACAAAGCAAAATCGTATAAAATTTCATAAAGATAAGGAAAAGCTGCCAAAAGGATAAAACATTGAAAGAAAGAATTGGGATTCAATGGTGCAAAGATCAGTTTCAGTTCAACATAAACATCTATCTTTGAGATGATTAAACCTGAATTTTCTGTTGGCTAATCTTTGAGATAGTTACATTTCCCTAACCTGAATTTTCTGTTCATATATCAGTTAGGAGTATCTTGTCGCATCAACTGTTCTTCAGCAGTTTCAGGCTTGAGCATTTCATCTCCCAGTTGCTTGATCAACTCAGCTATTTTCTCCTCATACATCTGAGTAGTATCTGCAAGTACTTGCTGATATGTAGAATTTTCAAGCTGGTACTGCTACTAAGATCCAAAACAACGCCGTTAGTGCTTTGCTAAGATTCATGATGAACAAAGGTAGACTACTTCTATAGTTAAATAGGTAACAATATTGATCCAGAAACAGAGATTAACCTTCAACACACACAAGAGTTATGGAATTCACAGAAGCAAAACTGACTTTACCAATGAAATGTGAGTATGATTGGCTTCTGCACTAAATGAACTTAGAAAAAGAAAAAGAAAAAAGAAAAAAAAGGAAAGAAATTGAAACATTGCCAAAGGCAATTCAGAATTTAGATCAGGGATTACAAAAAAATACTGCACATTAAGCAGTTATAAAATAACATTGGAACCCTAAGCTACCAAGTCTAATATGACCTTCCACCCATTTATATAATTTCTTTCTATATTTCTGTTGATTAACTGAATATGTTTCCAAATAAACTGTTGATAAAAGAAGCTTTGTAACCATGGAGAATATGAAGCCCCAGCAAGGAATTTTACGTAAAACATTCCTAGACTCTAAGCACTTAATTCTTTAAGAGATTGCAACAGTAGAAGCAATCAAGGTCTGTATGCAAACCGTTTCTTTCTGCACCCTTGGATGAGCAAAAGGATCCAAAAACCTAATTTTTATATTGGAAAATGTACAATTTTACTTGTACATTGAAAAACGTTTTATAAAAAAACGGCATTAAGGAAATCTTTTGGCTTCCAGTCAATCTACAGAATGGTCCGATGGGTCAACAGTGTTATTCACACTTAGATCAATCAAAGCAACCTTTGAACAATCATGTGCTTTTTCTCTTTAGGCAGTGTACTATTTTTCACACATAGCCTTCTTTTTCAGAGACAGCCATTTTTTTCTCTATATATATAAAACCTGGAGAAATGTTTAAGGAACAGATTCTTCTGCATCAAATAGAAAAAAATTAACGCCTAAAATAAAATGCATTGAATGGTCAACTTTTGGGGAAATGAAATTAAAATATATATATATATTCTTCTATTCTATGGCATAAACTTCCTCGCATAAATGTGGGTTAGGGTATTTTTAAGCCAAGTAGGCTGTTCGTTAGAGATTTTTAAATAATGCTAAGAGTAATTATTAATTGGCAATTATCTGGTTAACAGAAGAACATTATAAGCAAAGTGTACAGCATCAATTAAATTTGAAGGAAATAAAACTAGAGGACCAAAAATTAGCATTGTCTCAAAAGAAATACCTTGTTGTGCTTTAGACTCATTTCTAGGCTAGCAACTTCATCACGCATCAAAACATTAAGATCTTTCTGATGATTCAACCCATTTAGGACATCCTTCATCTCAAGTTCTAAACGAGTATTTTCCTTCTCTAGAAACTGAAATCAAATACAAATTCTTGAGAAAAAAATTGGGTTCAACAACAATGGCCGGGAGTAGCAATAATTACGAACTAATGATTAATTTTATGATTGGAAAATGCTTAAGACATATCCAGGCCCTAGAAAACACATGCAAACACACACACAAAAAGGAGAGAAAATTACCTCAGACCTTGTAACTAGATTCTTTTCTGCCTCAGCAAAGGAGTCTTGACTCTTGACATTCTCTGAGCCTTTTTTCCATTTCATCTTTGTGTCTTAATTTCTTTCACCGACTTTGTTGCCTCTCAATCTCTTCACCTTGTGAGAGCTGGTCTACTTGCTTCTCAAGCTTTCGACATAGACTTTCATTGTCAAATTCCTCTTTAGCTTTAACATGTTTACTATTTTCACTTAGCCTATGAAAAAGTGACAAATATTACCCTACCTTGACTGATAATATATGTTTTAAAAAAATAAAATTAGTGTAGTGTATCAGGCGAGACTAAATTTTCACAATTCAACATTAAAACGGTCCAATAGATGTATAAAACCAGAGACTATCCAAGAAAGGACATAATACAAATTAGACAAATATGAGGATTACCATGAAACTGTTTTCTGAAAATGACCATCACATATGAGCGTCTTACTGATCACAATGTGAGGGTGCCTCATTAAAGACAAGAAGGGAAAAGCAAAAATATCCAAAACTTTTCAAAATAGGAATGTTTGTGTAGCGTAAAAAAATGTTTGGTTAACCTGAGGCTTCTTCAAAACTCTACTAATTTTTCAGACTGTCAGTATGAACTCCATTTGGCCCAATTACTCTTGAACTAAGTAGCAGTCAGGTTCATGTTTTTTTTATTCTCTAATCTACTTGTGTGTGTAATTAACTTGTATAGGTAGGTTTTCTAATAGAACATCATTGTCTATTCATTCCACTTGGGGTGTGATTTGTAGTACTATTTTACCACCTGATTTTTTACAGCTTGAGGTCTAAACTCACTTGGAGTAATCACACGAAGCGTAAAAATTAAAACACTACTCCGAGGTCTCCCGAGCATACACCTGAGAAGTTCCAAAACTAGGTAGCTTACAGGCCAAATATACAATGATCCACAAAAGATACCAAGCTATCCCGAATATATAGTGTGAATATCACATGCTTATTTAAATATTCATCGAATGTATGCTTTCGACCACCAACAAGCTAAGGTTGACATACAAACTTCCCCATCCTCAAAAACCTACGAGGTCCGACTTCCATGTATCCATGAGTGGTCGTGCATCTAAGGTGGAGAGAGCAATGGAGGTGAGATTCGACGGCTTCATTAGTGGAATCAACAAGTAATACTTTCGTAAAAACATTTCAATTTATACGCGAATTCAAGATATCTCAAAACGCGAGCATTTTACAAATAATAGGTTGATAATGGAAACACATGAATGCAATACTACCACCACCATCTCAGCCCCTCATCGGTGACTCTTTTGGGCTTTCACCCGGGGACCTAGCCCGATCATCCCGAACAACGACAAGTGCTGAGACTTACCACCCGGGGATATGCCCATCCAGGTATAACGCGACAAATTAACGGGACTTACCACCGGGGATATGCACATCCGTATACGTGACCTTTGCGGGACTACAACCCGGGGGTAGTCATCGTCAGTGTGCTACATCAATGGGACTCTCCACCGCAGTCTCATACCCATGTCATGCTTTAAAACAATTTCACAAAGCGACTGACCACATGGATATTTAAAAACATCATGTACAGTTAATTCAAATATTTCCATATATATAAAAATATACATTTACATATCAGCCTTTGAAAGTCACAAAGTCAAAGCACGGAATGGTATAATTCTTACAAACATCAAATCACGATCTGGCGAGGAGAAGGCTATAAGATCCCCTACCTTCCTTGGATTCGAAATCCCACATGAGTCTCCCGAGGAAGTCAAAACCCAGGGGCTACTCAGAAGGATAAATAACAAGTCATAAGATTTCCTTAGCCTCTCTGTCCAGAGTGTCACATAAAATTACTTTCAAGTGGTCTATTACTTTATCACCACTCGACTCACATATATTCTTATACCTTCGACATAAACCTTGATCCCCCAAGTGCACTCTCTCTTACACTTACTAGGATCAACATTTAACACCCCTCATTAGGGTTACACAAATAACACACTCAACACAAAACACCTCTTGTATTCCTATCTCCATATTACTCATTTGAAGATAAGGTGCTAAAGGGTTCTCCTCAAGCGGAATCCACCCCGATCGAACACCGAAGGCTTCGAGTTATGTCTAAACGGCCGGATTATTCTATGATAAGCGGCGAAATTTTGCTTGAACATAGCCCCTCTTTGAGTGAATTTTCGGGCCACATAGAGTCATAATTTGAGGGTACCTATTTCAGGATGTTTGGTGCTCCTTGAAGTCTAGTTTAAACAGAAACTTGAATCACTCAAATCGGATAAGAAATGAGCAAAGTTATGACGAAATACTAACGCTTGTCAAAGCGAGAAAATCCAGCCCTCGAAAATGCCTAGAATTTATGATTTTCTGGCACCATAAGTTTCCAACCAATCCAACCCAACACTCAAACACACATCAAATCCACTCTATTCAACCTGAAAACATGCCCAGCCGCATGCTTAAACAAGAATGCAGGGTTTGCCAGCCACATCACCGCAAACCCGATCTAAGGTTGGGATGAAACCAGCTTTGAAGATAAATTCATGAATCGCCCTACATGTACAAAATCCCCTCAAATCCTTACAAATAACTTAAAAGTTAGGGTTTTACCACCCATATTCTTCAAATCTAGGGTTAGGAGAAGTTCCCTAGCCAAACCAAACCCTAGAAAAAGAACCATTTTACAAGAATCAAACCAAAAACCCTTACCTTTTTGGCTCAATCTCCTTTCCTTCTCTTCCTTTCTCCTTCTTCTCTTCTTCTTCTTCTTCTTCCTCTTTCTCCTCTTTTCTTCACATTTTTGCCCTAACTCTATTTGACAATAAGAACTATCCCTTTTCTAGACTAGTTTTAGTTTTATACCCATTTTTTTGAACTTTTAAAAAGTTTTCACTAATGCAAATTAAGCCATCGACTCTTTCTATTTGCATATCACATTTTAATCTTATACATTGACCTAGACTTTCTCATTAATGACCCGGGGTCTCGAGTGGTAAATTTACCAATTTACCACTTGGCTGCAGTATTAAACGGGTCTATCGTTTATTTTTCGAAAAACCAATATTTGTATTGTAATAATTCGGGTGTTACATTCCCTCCTGCAAAAGGAATTTGGAGTCCAGTGGCCGTACTAACCTATGAAGAGTTCGGTACCTCTTCTGTACATCGCTTGAGGTCCCATGTGGCTTCTTCCAGCTCCATGGTGTTCCCATAACGCCTTTACTGGAAGGAACACCGTTTCCCCTGACACGCGTTCTTGCACATCTAGAATCTTCCTTGGCCGCTCTTCATATTTCATATTCTCTTGCAATTTCAGTTCCTGCCAATCTAGTATGTGCGAAACATCTAGCTCATACTTCCGTAACACGGAGACGTGGAATACGTCGTGTATACCAAGCAACTGCGGCGGAAGAGCTAACTGGTAAGCTACCTCTCCAACTCTTTGGAGAATCTCAAACGGACCAATGTACCTAGGGGCCAGTTTCCCCTTTTTACCAAAACGAAACACTCCCTTGCGAGGCGACACTCGCAAAAACACATGGTCCCCAACCTGAAACTCTAAGGGTCTCCTCGTGGTCGACGCCAGCACTGCGCACGCTGTGTGGCGCGGCGGCCTATCACGAATCCACCCGCCCCATCTTCTCTGTCGTTTCTGTACCAATACGGACCAATCAAAGTAGCCTCTCTGATTCGGTCCAACACATAGGCGTCACATGGCACATAAGAAGCTTCATATGGTACCATCCCAATCTTGCTACGGAAAGCGATTATCACGAAACTCAATCGAGAGGCAAATGTTCCATCGACTCCCCTGAAGTCTAACACACATGCTGCAGCATATCTTTGAGAATGCGAGATCACTATAGGATTGCGTCGGTCACGAGGGTGAAATGTTAATACTCGATCTCAATTATGTTCCCAGCTTTTACTGCAGACCGCGAATCGGGCGTAAACCTCGAGTCCACTATTTGACCTGATGGAAGGTACACCATGCAACCTCCGCGATCTCCCTCACATCTGACTTGCTGAAGTAGGCAGGAGTCGGTGGTCCTTGTTGCCCGAGAAATGTGATTTAGTCGACTGTCGCTACCACCCACACACCATCTTTACCACTGGTGGGTCTTGGAAAACCAGTCAGAAGTCCATCGTCACATGATCCATTTCCGTGCATTGATGGTATGACTCTGACAACCATTGGTCTCTACGGTGCTGACTTTCCTTGTTGGCGCGTCCGAACCGCGGAGGCCGAGCTTCGCTCGTCTCTTCATCCCATGCCACCAAAATTAGCCTCGAGTCATGGTGCATCTTTGTCTCACCCGGGATGTGCGAAGGTGACGAAAAGTGATAGCTTCCTCATCACCTCCTCTCGACTATGCGTCATTCAGGCCCCTGAAAACAATGTCTGTTGAGGGGAAATAAGATTCCTCCATTGCATGAATCTCCCGCGCCAGGTGCATCACTATGCTACCACTTGTGACGTGTGCCCTCGAAGCTTCTTATCACTCCTACGAGCCTCGATGACTCTTAGTAAAGCTGTTGGTGAATTTCTCGCGTAAAAAAACATGCCTTAGGCTCGTCCCCATCAAAGCACGGGTGGAACTCGATGTAATCATACATCTTTCACTCATAAGCCCATCAAACCAGAAAGGATGCTCATGATTTTCTACCGAGGCATCGCGACCTTGCATTTCTTTCTGGGATGGTATTGCAAAGAAAAGTCAAGATACCGAGTGTCTCCATCCGTCTTCTACACTGGCGTTGAATCTACGAGTAAAGATATATTTGAGCTCTTGTGGTCGGAGAACCTTCCGAAACTTTCACCATACGGTGGTGCCTCCACGACTTTAGGGCAAACACCCTTTGCTGACAAGCTCCCAAATCATGCATGGGGTAATTCTCTTCATGTTTCTTGATTACCTAGGGGCATGAAACCACTGAGCGCTTTTTGCATGATACACCCCAAGCCAACTTTCGGTATCACGAGAAAACCATGTACTTTTCCCGCTCCGCGGGTAATCAACACCGGCGTTATGATCCAATCTCTTTTCAGCTCTGGAAGGACTCCTCACACTTGTCATTCGATCAGCTCACTCCCTTACGTGTCGGTCAGTCATGGGACATCTGTCAAGAAGAAGTTCTCCGATAAACCGGCGATGTCTTGACCCGACGGCTTCACATTATCCTCAAAGACACTCTTAGGTGGCTCCGCAGCATCCTGACCTCGACCTTTGCGGATCCTTGAAATACCTTCACTTGGAGCACCATGTACTTACTAAGGCCCGAGACTTCTTGTAACGGGAAATCACACTTTTCCGACAGCATACAGGCGATTCTCTCCCGATACGGGCGCCAAATTTGTAAATGTCGCTCCTTTCGGCTCGACCCTTGGAATATCGGGATGTGCGTCCCTGAACAACACCACAAAGCGTCCAAATACGGACCCGATATATCCTATTCATCAAATCCGTAAAAGCCCATTTGGAGCATTAGTCGGTAAAGGCATGGCTTGACAAACTCGAAGTGTCCATACCTCGTCTGGCGGTCTTAGGGATGTCTACGAGTCCGTACTCTCAATGATGATACCCCGGATCTTGTCAATTTTCGAGAAGTAACAAGCCCAGTTCAGGCGATCAAGCAAATCCTCGTCTTGTAGTGGGTACTTGTTCTTCATAGTTACTCTATTCAACTTCGGTAATCCACACACAGCCGTAGCGTTAGTCTTTCTTTTCACGAACAATCTTGGGCACCCAGTGGTACTTGGTCGGATGAACCACACTGCTACCATTCCTGCGAGTTGTAGGTTCGACTCCTTAAAGCTGGCCCCGGGCCATGGGATGGAGCCTGCGAAATAGGATCGATGCTAGGGATACAAATCGATGGAAATCCGTCTCTCATGGGAGAGTAATCTGGCGACTCGCCGGGGAAATACGTCTCATTTTGTCAAATCACACACTTGTGGAATCTGATCCATGCCACGCTCTTTTGTCTCGGCATAGTAAAAGGAAGTCATGACCCCATTCTTTCCCGACCCTTGTTCTCCATCTCTATCAGCGGTCGGTCGGATACCGTCGCATAGGATTCGACACGTGAGCCCACAACGATCACGGAAGGTCACCTATTTAGAAAAAACGATCTGAGACATGATGTGGGGCTAACGATCCATTCCCACAATCCGTCAAACAACGTCATATGTAGAATCTCTCTTAAAATTGATCTGACGCCGTATCTGACGAGACACCGCGACCACTTTGCATCAGCTTAGCTTCCATCACGCCACCCGTAGGTGTCTCGACAAACAAAGGACAAGAGAGTGGTGCAATCTCTAAATCAAAATAGAAGCAAAAGAAGTGACATAAATGAACGTGATGCACGTCAAGCGAGCACATGTGCCCCGAGTCTTTATAACATAAACCATGCCTTCCCTTTAGCACTAGGCTGCGGATCTCGGCGCCATAGCGAAAGCTGCCTTTCTGAGACCCTTGGCCCGAGTAGATCTTAATCGCCTTCCCTTTCTTGGGATCTCCTCCCCTTAAGTGTCCTCCTTGAACCGCCTTGAATTGTTTGCGGTCGAAAGCCTTGCAGGGAGGCTGGGTGTTTTGTTGCTACTCAGCAGGGCACCACCTCCTCAAGTGTCTTTATTGCTTACACTCATAACTGCGTCAAGACCCCATGTCCCCATTGTACTTCCAGCTTGCCACCATTGCATGAGCGACTTCTGGTGGGCCCCATTCATCCTTGGTAGCTTAGCCCTCTTATCCTGACACAGGGGGTCTCCAGAGCACAAATTCTTTGTTTCTCCTTTTTTATTTTCTAGCTGCTCCCTCTCGATAATCGGGGCTCGTGCCACCCACCCTCACTTTGTAGGTGCGAAGCATAAAGAGAGCCACGAGCGAATGTTGACCTCGAGACCCTCTTGAGCGTGGAGCTCTCATACGCTCAAGCTTGCCACCATATGTTGTGCATACCAGATAACAAAGTAAATTGGGAGGCATACTCGGTTCTGATCATACCCACTCTTTGCGAGTCTTATTTGATGAGCTTAAAAGTCATCCCGTTTCGAGTCCATTTTTCGATTGATTTCTATTTAAGGAGGGTGATTTATATCTGAAATATTGGGATAACTCCCGCAGCTAGCTATGCGGCGAAATTCAAGAAGAAGAGGATATTGTGTAGTAGAAGGGCGAGAAAGTGGGTACAGCGGGGAATGACGCGAATTTGAATGATGTCATGACGGGGAGAGGAACACGAGGAAGAAGGACGTCGCGGCCGCCTTGGCGGTAATGAAGAATCACATGAGGTCGCGGCCCACGAGCTCCGGTGTGCGGCGACATAAGGCCCGATTGAAGGCAAAAGCGGTAGTCGCAGCGAAACTCCCAGTCGACGACCATAAGTGTGAAGCGAAGACGTGATGTCGCGACATCATTTAGTCGCGGCAAATTGAAGTAGAAGCGATGAAGCGTAAAAGTCGTGACCGCAGGAATAGAAGTCGCGACATAAGATTTTCAAGAGGCGAACATCGAGAAGTCGCGACATTTAGAAAGAATCGCCCGGCATCGACAGATCGAGGAATTGTTCTAGAGTGGGTATCGAAACGACTTGCAAGGAATTAAGATCGCGGCGTCGTTTAAATTGGCGACGGGCGATGAACCTTCTTTGGGAAGAATGGATGATTAGACAGCGATATCGTGACCAAATAAAAGCTTACGCTACGTATCTTTGAGATAAGCGAGGTAGCGACAAAGAAGAATCAAGGTATGACGCCGGAAGAGCGAGGATGCTAAAGGCAAAGTGCGACCAAATAAAAGCTTACGCGACCAAATGCCCAGGCAATGATGTCGCGACGAATGTCGAGGTCGCGACATTATGACCAAATGGGCCATTTGTCTGAAATCCACAAGAAGTATCAAAATTAGGGCCCGACTTGAGAACCGCATAAATGCGACTACTGCGAAGGAAAGCGACTCTTCTTGGAAGCTCGAACGAGAGATGCAGGTAACTTTAGGCTCATGTATTTTAATTTTTCTTTTTCTTTTTCTTTGTTTTGTTGTTATTTTAGATTAAATTGTTATTTCTTCCAATTTTGGATACGGACGTTAGGTTGTTAAAGTAGAAGGCGAGATACGAAATTCACCTTTCTTTTTCAGTGCGCCTAGATCGATGCAATTCAGACAAAATTTTGGAATTCGGTTCAGGTGTCCGTCACTACGGTGGTTCTCTTGATCGAAAGCCGTTGTAGTGTGTAATAAAGTAATTTAGAAACCTAGCTTCCATTGAATCGACTGTTGTTGAATTTATCTTTCTTGTAGAAATTTATCGGGAAGCTGCGAGACCGGTTTATAAATCTACTTCTTCGGTTACGAATGATAATGTCTGATCCCGATATCAATGTCACATACCTTGATAGAAGTTGTTTCATGCTACGATTTCGGGAGGCCACACAGTGAACAATTTCTGAGTATGCGAACGCCACGATAATGGAGATCTAATGAGCTCTGTGAATGTAAGTCGATAAATAAGTCTTCTCACTTGAAATCGAGATTGAGTTATTTGATTGACTTATCAATTTAAAGCGAGAGGATTCACCTCGATTCGAGCAGTAAGTTGATCAGTGTTACGAGGATACAATCGAGGAAGGATGAGCTTGTTCCAATTTTGAGGAAAGAGAGAGACATTAATGTAAACCGGTAGATCACCTATGTCTTAGGAAATTTAAGGTTCCTGCTTGTATTCGGGGTATGAAGTATTGAAAAAGAAAAATATCAGTAAAGCGACCGGATAAAGTAGTTATCTAATCCTCACGTCTTGAAAGAATCGGGGAAGATTAGATGATGAGAACGATCTTGTAAGGAGAGATCAAAGCACTACCACACATTCATGGACGGAGTTTTAATCACGTGGTTCGTGAAAGCGAGAGATTCTGAGGTAGTACTACGGGAATTGATGTTTGCGATAGTAGTATTCTCGATGCTCCCTTTCAAGATAGCCCGTCGGTCTGAATTTGTTATTTTAGATTTTCGAGTTTTAATTCATTTTGTTATTAAATTACTTTCTTAGTTTTATTATTTTAAAAGGTTTTAAAGAATATTTCAATTTACTTTATCGAAGTCGAAATAGTATAGAGTTAGGTAATTGGCGAGTAGTTGATTGAGAATTCTTGAAGGATCTACAATGGGAGCGATATGCGGACTTAAATCCATTCCACTACTTGTTCGGCCTATACACTTGCGATCTGGATCGAAACCATAAAGAAAATGATTTACTCTTAAGGAAACGCTTTTAATCGATCTGATAGATAAGGAACACGACAAACAAGTTTCATGGCAGTATTGCGGGGGATTAGATAATAGTCGCAGGTAATAGCGCTATAAATTTGTATAGGTATTTTGGTGAATCACGGAAAGAGGTGAACATGCACAAACTCGATCTCTTACGTCTCCTCATATTATCGGGGGAAAATACTTGGCCGAGAGTAACTCCTCAGCCCAGGTCCACCCGTATTGTGGCATCATGGGTGCTCTTGTAATCCATGGCCCAATAGGCCTCGTCCCTCGACACATAAAAGGAAATTTGAGAGATACTCTCAGCTCCTCGGGGACTTCGAGACATCAAATCTTCTTCACTTCCTTTGTAATGCTCGACCTCGAGGAAGTTGATACCACTCCCAAGGCTCTTGGGGAGCAAGTGCCTTGAAATCCTTGATCAGCTGCCGCGTCCATCTTCTTGAATGACCCTCGAGTAACGCCACCCTCTCTCCGATACGTCCTCTTACCTTTGGTGAAGAGGATCTCACGAGTTCATCGACCATGAATTAGATCCACTCCTTCTTCCTATAATGCATTGTCTATTATTAATATGGAAAAAAGACAATTGGATTATCCGCGATAATCATGGTGTCTGAGAACCAATAATAACTCCAGGGTTCTCAACATCAATTTTTTTTTTTTAGATATGCAATCTTGACCGCTATTGACGTATCTTACCCAATTCAGGACAGTTGCACATGGTATAAGAATCATTACACACTAACTAACACCATGGAAAAAATCCATACAAGCATTATAATATCTAAACTCGTTATATCATGCTTACAATCACACCAACATGTTATCACATAGTCTCATGTAACATATTTATCTTTAAAATACCCTTCAATAAATTTGTCACTACTAGGAAGCCTTATACCATATGAAAATCATATCATCTATTCAATAGCCTGAGAACTAGCACTAAAACTAGCTCAGCTTGATCATAGCTTAAAGTGTGCCTAGGATCCTTTGTGTCTATTGAATTCCTCGCCAATCTCGAGGATTTATCCTTTAGCTTTGATACCAACTTGTCACACCAGAATTCGGTGTGATTTATGTTACTATTTTACCACGATTTTCACAACTTGAGTCTAAACTCCACTTGGAGTAATCACACGGAAGCATTAAATAGAAACACTACTCCGGTCTCGAGCATACACACAGTTCCCGAAACTAGTGGCTACACAAGCGAATATCTGATGATCCACAAAGATATTTTATTTGTCGAATATATAGTGTGAATATCCACATAACACATAAATATTCATCAAAATGTATGCTCTGACCACCAGCAAGCTAAGGTTGACATACAAACTTCCCATCCTCAAAACCTACGGTCCGACTTCCGTATCCTTGGTGGTCTGGTACCGTACAGGTGGAGGAAATAATGAAGTGCGAGTTAAACCCGACTTCATTAGTGAATCCCATAACAAGCATGCTCGTAAAAACATTTCAATTTACATATAATTAAGATATCTCAAAACATGAGCATTTTACAAATAATAGGTTTGATAATGGAAACCACGTAAGATACTGGCCACTACCACCATCTCAACCCCTCATATTGACTCTTTTGAAACTCACCAGGGTAACCCGATCATCGGAACAACGACAAATTCTTGGGACTTACCACCCGGGGATATGCCCACATCACGTATAGCGACAAATTCTTTGGGACTTACCACCCGAGGATATGCCCGTCCATTATCTGTGACCTTTACGGGGCTGCAACCCGAGGACTGATGTCGTCAGGTGTCCACTATCAATGGGACTCTCACACAGTCTCCTTACCCATGTCATGCTTTAAAACAATTTCATGACATTCAACCACATGGATATTTAAAAAACATCATGTACCAGATTAATTCAATATTTCCATATATATAAAAACCATTTTATATTACTAGAAAATCACTGGCTAAAGCACGGAATGGTACATAATTCCTGCGACATCAAATCCACGATGAAACGGGGAGGAGTTATAAAGATCCCTACCTTCCTTGGTTAATCATAGTCTCCCGAAAATCGAGAGCAGAACTGCTCAGAAGATCGCAAATAAGCAAGTCATAAGATTTTCCTTAGCCTCTCACGATCCGTGTCACATAAAATTACCAGTGGTGTGCTATCACCACTCGACTCACATATGTTACTTATACCTTCCGACACAAACCTTGATCCCCGAGTGCACTCTCTCTTTACAACACTGGGGATTAACGTTTAACACCCTCATTGGGTTCTAGGTAACACCTCAACCTTAGAAAACACCTCTTGTATTCCTATCTCCATGTGCCCCATTTGAAGATAAGGTGCTAAGGTTCTCCTCAGTACAGAATCACCCCAGTAATCGAGGAACGCAGAAACTTCGGTTATGTCCTAAACGGCCGGATTATTCTATGATCAAGCGAAGCGAAATTTTGCGAACATAGCCCATCTTTGAGAGTGAATTTTTGGGCCACATAGAGTCATAATTTGAGGTACCTGTTGAGGATGTTTGGTGCTCCTTGAAGTCCCAGTTTAAGCGAAACTTGAATCACTCAAAATCGGATAGAAATGAGCAAGTTATAAATACTAACAACGAGGTGGGCAGAAAATCCGACCCTGAAAATGCCTAGAATTTATGATTTTCCCCACTTTTTCCATAAGTTTCCAACCCGATCAGCTGACACTCAAACACACATCAAATCCTCTATTCAACCCAAAACATCTTCAGAAACACATCTTAAACAAGAATACGAGGTTTTGCCGACCCAGTGCATAACATAGGTTAGGATGAAACCACACAGCTTTGAGAGAAATTCATGAATCATACCCCTACATGCAAAATCCCCTCAAATCCTTACAGGCAACCAAGGTTAGGGTTTTACCTCCCATGTCCTTCAAATCTAGGGTTAGGAGGTTCCCTGACGAGCCCTAGAAAAAGAACCATTTACAAGAATCAAACCAAAACCCTTACCTTTTTTGGCTCGATCTCCTTTTTCACTTCTCTTCCCTTTCTCCTTCTTCTTCTTTTTCTTCTTCTTTATCTTACTCCTCTCTTAACTTCACATTTTGCCTAGCTTTCATTTGAGCAAGTAGAACTATCCCTTTTTCTAGACTAGTTTAGTTTTATACCCATTTTTTGACTTTAAGTTTCACTAATAGCGATTTAAGCCATTAACTCTTTCTATTTGCATATCATTCCCAATCTTATACAATGACACTAGACTTTCTCATTGCCAGCCCAAGGGTCTCAGTGAAGTAAAATTTACCAATTTACCAGCTCGGCGTATTAAACCCGGGTCTATCGTTTTATTTTCGAAAAAATAATATTTAGCTATTGTAATAATTCCGAGTGTTACAATCATAAAATGGAAGAACCTATGAAACATTTTCCAAAATTAATGTAATAACAGAAGACTCAGGAATGCACTCCAGATCAACTAATAAAACTATATGCTTTACTCTTGTGAAACTATTACTAGACGACAAAGATGCGACCACCGTGCTGTGCATTCTTTTACTTTACGTTGAAATTATATAAATGAAATCATGCATATTTCATATCATCTCATTTCCATTACGATGCGAATTTAATTTCGAAGCATGATAAGAGAAAAATCCGAGACAAAGATGGCATTTTGGTGTAAGAATAAATATTAACTAATACCTTGTATTACAATGAAAATTTAAAATTACAATGGGAACGAAGCGAGAGAGAAGGAGATGATTCACCACATGATGATGTATTGCATAAATTTACAAGGATCGATCCACGAATATGTCCCGAATTATAACGTACTATTCTTCGCTGATTGTCGAACATAATTGTCTTCAGTAGTTTTTACGCATGATGTCTTTGCGAGATGGCGATCGTTACTATAAGTGAGGTCCTTCAAGAGCTTTGTTTGTTAAACCAATTATGATCTACCATTAGAAGGGATCAAAAGGAACAAATCAAATCAAAATACTTATCTTGGCTTCCCATTCAAGCATTCCCGATTTAGAACCATGACAAGCCATTTACTTTCTCATTAAAACACTTTCGTTTCTTGTGTGTAAATGATCATTCAAGTCAACTCACTATTATTTAACATTTACTCCGGGATATATCTACCTTCATGATTTGCAGTTAAGTTCATATCCACGACTCTTTTCGCTCCTCCGGATCAAAATTCCCATCACGCTAAATTAATCAAATGTATGAATATAGTCTGCATAAGCATGAAATCTTTTAGGTCACCAACACTCACTTCTCTAGATTGCAACTGATTTTATAAGGAAAATTCTTGACAAGCCCATCGGAAAAAGAGGATTACCAAGAAAGCAAGACAAATAATATAATACCCGACTAAGAATTTTATTTTTGATTTACTATGATGGATTGAAACATCTAAATTAGAGTTTGAGTCTCCCCAAGAACTAAATTACTTTCCTTCTCTCCACTTGTTTATACATTTCATTGATGTTTACATCTCTGTTCTTGCTCTGCATTTCCTTGACATTGTCCTTCCTTCTCTGCTGCGACGTTATTTGTATAAATATCTGTGGAGTTTGTTAAGGATTTTACTTCGATGTTTAAGCATAAATATAAAATAAGATCAGTGACATGTGATTAGCATGAAGATAATCCATTCACATAGTGACTAACGCAGAGATGCGAACATTGGACCATGGCATCATATATCTAAAGTTTTGGATATGATCTTTTCTTGCTTGTCCAAACCTTCCCCAACGAAGTTTGATTAAATGATGAGAAGGTAATCAGGCGGACAAAGTTACATTTGTAAATCTACTATAAAGAAATTTCGAACTTCACAATAGTATGGAACTATCTGTTACCATATACAATATTAGGAATCTACCATGTATAAATGCTAAAGACTAGGAATCTACCATGTATAGATGCTAAAGACTAGGAATTTACCATGTATAGATGCTAAAAAGAGACTATATGTATGGCAGATTGATGGAATCAAAGGGTAACTTTTCCAAGAAAAACCTCTCTTCGTATTTTTACATTTATCTAATTACTGACGTAGTAGCCAAGGCGGTTCTTGATTTACGGTCTATTTGAATAATTTTTTCTCTTGGCACTGTGGTTTCTCTCTTGTTGGCACTCTGGAGTTCCATCTTGGTGGTGTTCTCTTGTTCTCGGCGTCGTCTGTGAGAGTGTTAGGTTCTTGCTGCTATTTTTGGTTGTGGCTTTTCGGCAATTTATAATTTTACGGCGTTTGGTCCATGTGTCATCGGATAAAGTTGGAAGCATTCCTATTCGGTTTGCGGTAAAAATTATTCGGCTTGGAAGTTCAATTTAAATTATTTGTCAAGGAAAATTGTGAGGGTCATATTGATGGGAGTGTTCCTTTCTCACGAGTCTGAGAGGCTTTATCTAAGTGGGAAATTCATGATACTCGGGTTTATGACTTGGCTCCTTAGCTCGGTTGAGTCTCTGTGTTCTCAATTTGAGGAGCCTTATAAAGCTAGCTGAGCTATGTGGACTTATCTTAACAGTTTACAATCGAGACAACTACGCTAAGCGATTCATTTGGAGTATGAGATGACTAATTTCACACATAAGCGATCTCTACATTGAGGAATATTTTACGGTTTTCAAACTCTTTGGGGCGACTATTTGGGGACATTGTTTATGCTAATGTTCCCCCTTCTGACTCTCTACTAACTTGTCAGAGAAGTGCATGCCACAATGACGAGGTCGGTCTTGATGAAATTACGACCGACTTTGAAATTGCACGTTCTAATCGATGAACCCGTCATCTGTCCCATCTGCGGATGCTTGTTTGAGGTGAACTTCTTCGTGAGGAGCAGCGTGTCTCGTTACTGTTTTGCCGCAGAACATCCGGGCTACAGTAATGCCTATTTCTCTGCGACATGCGGCCTGGAGACATACGGGTGAGACATCGCACGTGTTGTTCGGTGCTTTGGATTGTAAAGCTTTTGGCTAAATTGCTTTCCGGGATTGTCACGAGTTACGTAACTGCTGCGAAACATGGTCATATCATCTCTGCTTGTCTTATTTGCCTTACGAAAGGAACGAGTCTTGCTTATCATGCCTGCGCGCCTCTTGCCTCACAGTTATAGCGCATTACTCTTGCATACTGTTGTTCCTCTTCTTGCTCCTACGGCCTTGTAAAAACTTGACCACACTCACTCACAGCAATGGTACAGCGGATCCGATGCCTTTACTTGCTTTTGGGCTCTCCATGTAATCATAAAGTTTCTTCTAAGCCATGTATTTTGACTCGAACCTCCTAACCTGTAGTTATCTGTTGTTCTCTTTTTCAATCTCGAAATTATGATGGAAATCTAAAAATTAACATTGGTGGCGACCTGCGCGATCGGTGTTGTTGATGATCTTTCCTCTTCCTTAACTAATGTTTTGTGTCTCTAACCCCTCCCTGAAATCTTATTTATGTTGGTCGATTGGTTGATAACAATTGTAATGTCCATTTCTCTGATACGGTTGTGTTGTGCGGGATCAAATGTTAGGAGTAGATGATGTCGCGAAGGGCTAAGTGGGATGACTCTTTCCTCTTGTGTTCTCCCTTCCACTTATTCCTAGTTTTCCTTTACTTTCATTTGCATGTAATGTTGTTGGTTAGCGATAAGATGTGGCATAGGCGTGCAGGCCGCGAGCTACAATAATCGCCGTTACTTTGTTTAATTATGGATTATTGGGAAATAAAGCATGTTCTTCTATTGATCTTTCTTTTGATTGTACATCATCACGAGCTTAGCCAGTAAGGTTCTACCTTTTCTCCATATGCATCTCGTGCCCCTTCTGATGTTTTGAGCTTATTCATAGTGATGTTTGGGGATTTACTTTTTGTTGTTTCTCATGCGCGATTAACTGGTCGCTTTGCTTGGGTTTACTTCCTCCGGTAGGAGTGAAGTTTTTTCGAGTTTTTTGGTAGCTTTCTTGCACTCCTTGAGACTCGATTCTACGCCGGCATCAGGTCTTGCGCTCACGATTACAGCGGAAGTGAATACATATGCAATGAGTTTGAAGGAGTTTTCTTCAAAGCAAAGGGACATCTCTGCGAGCGTTCTTGTCTTTTTCGACACCCTGTGTGAAAGCGATTGTTGCTAAAGAGGAAAAATCGCCACCTTCTTACGATAATCGTAAAGAACTCTTATACTTGAATCATGTTGTTCCTCCTCGTTTTTGTATGAGGCTCTTTCTACTATAGTTCATTTGATCGATCACGGCTTACCACTCTCTACGACCAAATCATGTTTCTCCTTTCTCTAAGTTGTTTTGGTCATTCTCCCTTTATATATTCTTATCTTCGTACGTTTGGTTGTGTTTGTTTTGTGCATCTCCCTCTCGCGCCCGAACACCATAAACTTCTTTGCTTTCGGTCTACGATGAAGTGTGTTTTCCTTTGCGCCGATTTATCTTGTCACCATGAGGGGTTATGTTTATTACGATCCCAGTAACTTCTAGTATACGGGTTTCCACCCGAATATGATCTTCTTGAAAATCAATATTTCTTTCCATCTCATGTTCAGCGCCATGCAAATCTATCTCTCTTACTGCTGTTTTTGAATCTCTGATTGTGGAGCGGTTCAAACCCCAGTTTTTGTGTATGAGAGACGTAGTCGACATGAGTCTAGTTCCACTTCCTTTGTGCCTCCTTCCGATCTTGACTTGGCACCTAATCCTGCTCCTGCTTCCACCACTCTTCGTCGATCTACTCGTCCTTCTCGACCCCCTAATTGGTATGGATTTCTTCTCTCTTTGTCTCTCTTGCCTTAAGCTACTTTATCACTATTTCCATTCCCTCTTGTTCTGAATAGGCCGTGACGTGAGTGTTAGCAAGTGCAATGCGGAGCCGAAGCACTTGAGGAGAACCACACTTGGGACTGTTGATGCTTGTCCTCCTACGATCGAACCTATTGGGGAGTAAATGGGTTTTTACGTAAAAACCGTTACGATGGTTCTTTGGATCGGTACAAAGCTGCGCCTTGTAGCTGCGGGTAACAAGCGGGAGGAATATGGGGTTGATTATAAGGAAACATTTGCCCACATTGCCCAGGAAATGACCACGGTTGTTCTTTACTACCACCATCTTAGCTATTATTTGCTTCGATCATGGCGACTACGCCAATGGATGTGAAGAATGCCTTTCTAGCCGTTGTGATCTCGAAGGAGATTTACATGAAGCTTCCCTACGGTATGGCCCCACTTCTCCTCATGATGTTTATGGCTCGGGCGTTCTACATATGGAG
The DNA here is from genome assembly GCA_016808115.1 of Tetrastigma voinierianum. Classification (NCBI taxonomy): domain Eukaryota; kingdom Viridiplantae; phylum Streptophyta; class Magnoliopsida; order Vitales; family Vitaceae; genus Tetrastigma; species Tetrastigma voinierianum. The sequence continues at coordinate 45,937 of JAEQBH010009046.1, read as the reverse complement.
CTCAGCTTGAAGCACCCGCGTTTAGTTTGAAGTTCGCGTGCACTTCTTTCCTTATTTTACATAAAGTCGATATGATTCTTCTCTCTTCCTTCACACATGTCATTCGGGTATAGTTATTCTCTTGGTTTATGGATGATATTATCGTGCAGCACTAAGCGTAGTTTGATTACTAGCCCCGACGAGCGGTTACATGCGACTTTCCACTATGAAAGATATTGGCGACTCACATGCTTCTTAGGATTGGAAGTTCATTATCGATCCCATGGCAGCACCGTGAACCGACATAAGTATATTCGAGATCTTGTATCAACTTTGGCTGGTTTGGAGGACAACACTTCATACATTGATGATACTACTATGGGTAAATGTCGAATCTGAGAGGGGGAAGAAGATGAAGGGGACTTATACGGAAGAACTTTGCTCTGCATCGGCTCTTGGTTGGGAGTCTTATCTACTTGACCACTACTAGGCGATATCTCCCATGTTCATCGGTGGTCGATTTATGTCTTCACCTCGACATCTCCATGCTACTTGCGATTCGCGCATCGTCGTTATCTTCGAGGATCACCTTCTAGTGGGTTGTTTTTCCTCTGAGCACCTCTCTTCAACTTGTTGCCTAGTGATCTTGGAATTGGGTGGTGTCCGGAATACACGTCGTCCACTACAGTTGGTGTTTGTTTTGAGTGATCTATTAATTTCTTGGAGTGCAGAAGCAGATAGCGGCTTTACAAATCATGCGGGGGTGAGGTATCGATTGCCATGTCTCTTTGCTTGTTAAAGTGTCATGTTTAACGTGGTCTCGCAGGGAGCTTGGGTTTCCTCGGACTCTTACACTCCTCTTCATCTGCAGATAATACTAGTCTTGTCGATTGCCACCCGATCCAGTTTTCCATGAACGCACGAAGCACGTTGAAGTTGATTGTCATTATTCGAGACACTTTGGAAAGTCGGGTGATATCTCTTCTCTCCTCTCGCCGATCTCCAGTGGCTAATGTCTTCACGAAGCTACAGCACAAAATGAGGAACCTTCGATTTCTTGTTGGCAGGTGTTCTTGAGGCGACTTACCGGCATCAATTTGAGGGGGGATGTTACCTTTCTCATTTCCTCTCTCACATGGACATCTATGCCAACATAGATGCTAAGGAACTAGGAATCTACCATGTTTAGATGCTAAAGACTAGGAATTTATGTATAGATGCTAAAGACTAGGAATTTACCATGTATAGATGCTAAAGAGAGACTATATGTATGGCAGATTGATGGAATCAAAGGATAACTTTTCGAAAAAACCTCTCTTCGTATTTTTTACGCTCTCCCCAGTATTTTTGACACCATTAGCATATTTTACACAAATTTATTGCCTGAAATCTTGTTGGACTAATCAAATAACCCCAGTTGCGAATGGCGTGCAGTGTAGAGCTTTACTTTTATCTTATTGGATAAGTCGAAATATATAGAGAAAGAGAGCGAATGCGAAAAGATTGGGATAACCTGCGAGATGAATCCGCAGCGACCTTGTTAGCTTAGAATCTCGGATAGGTATGTATGTGGGCTGTTTCGACCCGATGCATTTATGCATTTCCCCGAGGAAGTGAGAGAGATTAATAAATTTAGCCGAGCAATTGACCTTCTTTGCTATGACATGAAAGAATAAAGAATTAATTCATTTAGAAATTAATAGGAAATAAAACATCTTTGTCATTTACCATTCACAAAAACCCAGTCTTGGTAACCATTGTTATTCTATAATTTTACTTGAAACATCATTATTTTCCTTGAAACGGGGAAAAAGTAGAAATTAGTAAAGTACGACTCATCGGAAATAAGCTACGTGATTGAACGATGAAAAGTGAGGAACTTCGGCCAAGAAAATTGAAAATTAGGTAAGAAAAGCTGACCTGAAATAAAACCCTGATAGCGTAAATGCGGGTTTTTCTTCAAAGAAATCAAAATAAATAGATGCATAAAAACAGACCCAGTGTTGTTCTGTGTTCGATTCAAAAGCAGAAAGCGAAAAGCGAGCACGAGCGATGATGCAACAAACAAATGAGAATGTTGACGGGAAGGCCCAGCGATAGCGTTGTGTGTCCGCAAAGGCGAATTTTGGCCTAAGCTTTGTACCAAGGATAATGGACAATGTCTCCGAGATAGACGGATCTGGTCCTGAGAAGTGGTATGGATCGGGAGGGGTGCAGCGAACTGACTTGCGAACAATCGCCTGAAAATGAAATGATATGCGGAGAAGTAGGGAAGAATGTTGTTATCTTAAAAAATGGGAAAAACGGGAGTATAAATAACCTAGGAAGTGTCTTCATGAACAAACATGTCGGTTCGAAAAGGTATGAACCAAGCAAAGTGTCTGTTCGATGAGGGACACATCTTTTCATTCATTGCAAGAATTTGTGGATCAAGCGATCCCATGAATGAAAAGTTCTAATATCAATACTCCGTGTATGCATGAAGAGATGCCAGTGCGATTATTCCGTGAGAAAGCGAATTCGTCGGGATGGCTAGTCGAGACTTTGAACTTTCACATAGTGAAGTAAATCGGACTTACTCGGTCGTCGGTAGACTTGATGTCTTTGAGCGTGACCTTTAGTATGCTTTAGACAATAGGAAATCACCTGACTATTTCTCGAACAAAATTGGTTCTATTTGTTGTGTTCGTTTTGGCCGTGAACACCGCTAGTCTCATGAGTGTTTTAGAGGAATTCGACCTTTGCAATTCTCCACGAGGAAGCGGCCACCGCTTCACACTCACATGGAGTGATTTATGAACATATAGTTTCATAATCATTAAAAGCTTTGTAACCTTCACATATTATCTTTTGTCTTTATCGGGAATGGGTAAAACAAATTAGGCGATTACTACCTGCTATCTTCATAACTTGAATTTGTCCCTTTGAACAGATCCTGGGGATCCTCGATCCTTAGGTAGGGTGTCATTATGATGACTTGTTTAGGGCCTTAAACGTTCCCTTGATGTTTTTTGCAATCATCTAGTTAGGCCTTTTTATTAGGATCCCTCGATATTATCTTTTTGACTTCACATAGTCGATGGTGATAATTCCACTAGAAAGAAGTTATTAACTACGGTGTCATGTCTTCGACATTATGTGTTGAGACTTACCATTGGCATGACATTCCTTGCCCTTCCTATTGCGCTTGACTATCCTGTGTATACATACGACGAGCCTTTGGTTTAGAGAGGCCCAATTAGAATATCTTCAAATTTCGAAGCCACTCGGCTTCCTTCAGGAAACTTATCCAAAGCAATAAGTGCGATTCCATAGTGGATCTAGCAATACGAGAGTTTGTTTGGATGATTTCTAAGACAACGCCGCCCCTGCAGTGTGAATACATATCCAACTTGTTGATTTTGTGTCTTTGGGCTGCGATTAGCCTCGATTTGCATCACGGTATCCTTTAGTACTTTACTTGGGATACGTAGTAATGCAAGCTTTGTCTTAGTATGCTTTAAGTAGTAGCCAAATAAGCGTTTCTGGCTTTCCATGATTTTCATTTGAATTTAGCGTAATCGACTTAGCTTGCTAACGCGCAACTATGGCGGCTTCAATGCGATTCATGACATACATTAAGCGCCTAGTATACTAGCATACTCATTTTGAGCTTTGTTTTTCACGGTATTCTTAGAAAGATGTAAATTAACATCTATCGGTCTTCTTGTGGTACAATATCTAGATTCTTACATTTCGAGAATCGTTTCAGCTTATAATGGGATTGTGATAGAGCTAATCCTCGAGTGTCTTATGGATTTTAACTCTAAAATAACATCCCGACCATTATCTTTCATTTTTCAAATTTACTTGCAAGCGAGCATTTGATTTCTTAATAGTCTCACCATCACTTTGCTGTTATAAGCATATCGTCTATAGACATAAAATGGCAACAATTACGAGTTTGCTTAACATATACACATTTATCACACTTTCGTTAATCTTGAAACCATTCGACGACATGACTTTGTCGAATTTAGCATACCATTGTTTTGGTGCTTGTTTCCAATCGGTAAGGTGACTTGATAAGCTTGACATACTTTATTCTGCTCTTTGTCGAGGAGCAGTAGAACCCGCCGGTTGTTCCAAATATATTTCTTCTTCCAAATCACATTTAGAAGGCGTTTTCACATCCATTTGATGGATTTGACTTATACGCCATTTGTATAGCAATTAGCATCCTTATAGATGTAATTCTAGTAGCGATTGAATAAGTATCAAAATAATCAAGACCTTCTCGTTGCTTGTATCCTTTTACACAAGAAAAACTAGCCTTATCATTTATCAATAGCACCATCCGGCTTTCATTTTCCTCTTGAAATCCACTTACATTGTAGTGGTTTATTACGGGAGGAAGGTCGACAAATTTCCATGTATGGTTGTAAAGATGGATTCCGCTTCACTATTGATAGCTTCTTTCGGAAACGGGCTTACCGGCGAATCCGCAAGCTTCTTTGAATGTCAGACTCATTTTCCGGTGAATCGTTAAGAAATCGAGGTCGAAGAGCGTGGAAGTCCTTTGTCTTTTACTACGCCTAGGTTCATCCTCCATTGGATCACTTCTAGATATATAGTATCTTGAGACCTCTTATTATTATCAATTGACTCATATCTTATGTTATACGGAAATATATTTTCAAGAAGCGAAATTGTCCCTTGATTCGATGATCGTATTGAGCATGTATGCGGGATCTACGACTTGTGAACAAAGAAGCTTGATATGCATTGCTATTACAGGCATGTCAGATAAAAACTACGGTCCAGTAGTCTTTACAGTCTACCTTAACCTTTTAGGCTTAGGAACGCAACCTTAGCGAACACCCCACACTTTAGATAATTCAAGTTAGGCATTTATCTTTGTTTGCATTTCTCATAAGGAGTTTGTTGTGTCTTTACGTAGGGTACTACATTTAAAATAAAATTTGCCGTTAAAATAGCTTCCTGAATTACGTAGTAAACGAGGAAGCGTATTCAATAATGCATTCATTGTTTCCTTTAAAGACCCGATTTTTCCTTTACGCCTCCATTAGATTGTGGTGTATGGGAGGCGATCATTTGGTGAGCGATACGAGTGAGTGCAATTTCCGCCGAATGGAAATTCATATTCACCTCCTCTGTCACTCGCCTTGATTTTAATTTTCTTATTCAGGCGAGTTTCAACTTCGGCCTTATAAGATTTAAAAGCATTCACAGCCTCGTCTTTGCTCTTAAGCAAAAGTAAACATAACAATACCGTGACATTAATCTATAAAAGTAATAAAATGCAGCCCACCACCTCTTGGCCAGTATTGATTTCCATACCTTCATATGTACGTAGTGTATTAAAACTAAAGGTTAAAGTCTACAATATCTCTGTGAGAGTGGAAGGGGGCTTAGAAAATTGGGTGACACACACTTGGCATTCTCATTTGGGCCAGTCAAACTTGTTACGACAGCGATCCGTATTCATTAATTCTTTATTGAACTTTATAGTTAACGTGTCTGTCCCCAGCATGCGAATGTTAGAAGGCTTCGAAGCACATAAGAAGAAGCTGACTTTGTTATTCAAATCATCCTTGAATTCTGATGATCATTACATTTAGCTTGAACAAACCATCACTCAAATAACCCTTTCCTACATACATCTCATTTTTGAGAGTACGAGCTTGTCATATGCAAAACCCGACTTAAAGTCATTCTTGCTACAGGAGCGACACTTCAAATTCTTGCGAACATGGAACATACGAGGCATTAGTGGTGTCATGATCTTTCGGATGTCATCTTGTGATGCAATCTTCAGGTACCTTCAACCTTAGAGGTTGTTACCCATATAAAGTTTTCATCACCCAGGTTGTGTGGGATGAAAACCGCATCGATATTTGCACAGATGTGACGAGTTGCTCCAGTATCAATCCACCACTCCTTGGGGTTTCCTGCCATATTACACTTGGATATCATAGCAGTCAGATTGATATCATCAACACCATTGGAGATCTTTTCCACCATATTAGCCTGTGTTTTTACATGCGTTTCTTGGCTGAGTCTTTGGCTGATGTCGGACTTGCCCGCGGTTACCAGCGAACTTATTTAGGCCTTAGTTGAATCCATCTCGAGACTTGCAGGCATTTCCTCTTCTTGTTGGGTTTAGTCCTTCAACGCGTTGGCCCCTTGAGAAGCTTCTGGGTCGCTGACTTTCTTCTGGAACGACTATTGTGTCTTCCCTCGATCCTCAGCCGGAACAATCAAGTCTTACGTAGTGACTCCTTTCTCGTGTTTGAGATCATTTTTGAAATCTCGAGATGGTGGCAATTTTTCAATGAAACCTTGACCACTTAGTATCTCACTTAGAAGTGATTCACCGGCATGAATATCATGCACAACCATGAAGCTCTTGAACACGACATAAGGCGGTCTTTGAATCAACCATCTCTGAAGTCATTTGCAGGCAATGAATTTCTTGTTCCGGCATCTTCGAGTTTTGTACTTCTTGTCGAACCTATCTCATAACTCCTTAAGCGTTTTTGTTGGACTATGAAGTAGCCTAGAGAGTATTTTGAACCGTTAGGGAGGCATAGTTGCCAGCCGCGTGGGTGGTGATTCCATCGTCCACGGCTGACCCGACTTTTACCTGCCCAGCCTCTCGATATCCGATTTAGGACCATCTATCATTGAGGAATCTTGCGAGTTCAAGGAGTTGTGAGATGAACAACATCTTTTGTTGCCATCTCTTGAAATCGGTACCATTGAACCTTTACGAAACTTTCTCGTGATTCGGAATAGAGTTAACGAGGGAGTGACAAAACCATTTGTAACAAATATTTGAATATAAATATCACGATAAGTAGTTTGAATACAAATGAAAAATATTTAATCTGAAACAAATATTTTTAATACAGCAGAAGCAACGGAAAAGCTGCAGTCTTAAAAATTTGAATCTGATAGAAAGCTGGAAAAAGCTATGAGTACAAATATTGTAATGTAAAGCGAGTTCTATCTTGTCAGCTTTTCACCATGTCATATCCTATAGAATATTTTAATGGGACAACAGTTCTATCATATCCCACTTTTTCTATTAAATGCCTTATTGAATGGGAAAAATTGTCGTGCGAAAATTGAGTCAAATTTCTTCAGAAATGCTTTTACAGTGCAGCAATTAATGTTTTCCCCACATAGGATAGCCTTTGTTGCTTTTTGATACAGAATTTGAATATAAAAGAAACGAAAAACTGCTTCAAAAATTTGAATATAACAGAAATAAAAAACTGCAGCAAATATGAAACGAAAAAGGAAAAAATCTGTAAACAAATTTTCCATATACTGTATTTGCTCAAAATTTAAAGCATTACCACGTGCCCTGATAAATAAAAACCATAAGCAAGGCGTTTTTCGGAGGAAAGAAAACCCGTAGTGCAGAAATAAACAGGCAGAATCATTTCAGATTTGTATAAAACGAAATAATTATTACTGAAGAGCGATGCAGTCGTGCCTACTGAAGAATAAATTCGTGAACGAATAAAAAATCTGTAACAAACAGAAGCGTTCGTTCCACAGTAACGAACAAAATAGAAAATTCGTCTTAAGAGTGTTGTTCCTGTGTTCGTTCAAAAACCAGAAATAGAAAAAACAAACCTGAAGCAGTAGTACAAAAACAAACAAATGAGAATGTTGACCCGAGCCCAACGATAACGTTTTGTCCTTGAATGCGGTGGCCCTCAACATGCAGGATAATGGACGTCGTCTCCCCGAGGCGTCGGCGGATCTGGTTCCTCCGAGAAGTAAATACGGTTCCGGAGGGGCGGCAGACTTCGAGCTGCGCGAGCAATCGCGCGAGGCGGGAAATGATGACATGTAGAAGTGGAGAATGTTGTTATCTTAAAGAATGGAAAAAACGGGAGTATAAATAACCTAGGAGGAGTGTCTCCATGAGCAGGACATGTCGGTTTGAAAGGTATGAACCAAACAGAGTGTCTCTCTGTGATGAGGGACACATCACTGCATTATTAAGAATTTAGCTGGATCCCAACGCCAGGTTGTCTACTCTTTCCAGATCCAGCAAGATCCACAATTATTAGCTTGCTTTTTTTTGAACTATAGGTATTCTATTGCCGCAAGGTGCATACTTCTAGTAATTTTTCTTGAGAAGATATCTCATCCTCCTACTTTTTCATGTTTCTGGACACAGATCTTGAACATAAACCTATTAACAAAGGTCAGATATTTAGGGAGTTATGAATGTTCTTAATATTAAGGAAAATATATTCAGCATGTGACAGGCGTCGTATTAAAAAAAACTTCCCAAATCAATGAGAAACTCACCATAAGAATCGCATGACTACGAAGACTCTGTGTTTGGTTTGGTGTTTGTTGCTGCATGACCCGATTGTCTCACTCAGCCCAAGTTGTTGTAATAAATGTTCAATATCTCGAATTTTTTAACAACTGAAAGCGCAGACACTTGACACTTCCTGATCCTGGGATCCTCATTAATAGGGATATTAATCACTTTTCGTTTTAAATGAAGTCTTATATAGATTCCATGTGCAACTAGCATAACTTGAAAAGCGGAAAATGAGTAGTTATTTCATGTAAAAAGTTATATTCTTAAGCGACACACTGGCATAACTATCTACACAAATATTAACTCAACACAATGTTGAGGTGCATTTCATTACTTATTATGCTAATCTGAAAAAATTCACCATAGATAGTATAGAAGATGAAGCAAAATTAATAATTAGTAAACAAAGTAGTTCTGTACACCTTGAGAAACATATGATTTTTGTGAATTTTTTGAAATACAAATACAAAAGTACTAAACTATTTTTACAGATTGCAACCAGAAATTGTAATTTATTTTGTTGAAAAGTTTTGTCAAGAGCCAGATCTTGCAGCCATTCAATATCAGAGTGACAATTTCCGCAGGATGTAAATGGAGTATTAATCCCAACAAATCCTACAATACCCCAATGTAGAATGTTGTACCCACACGTAGGATTTCCAAAAAAGAAAGATCATTGGAAAGTGAAAGGGTTTTAGCCTGTACCACGGTTGAGAAAAAACACAATCAACAAGCGAAACTCAATTTCAAAACATTTTGGATATTATCAACAGTTTCGAAAAAAGCCGACTCGAAGGCAGCAGAAGATGGAGTGGAAACTACATTTAAGCTGGCTAAAAACAAAGTCTAAAATGAGAACCATGCTATTGATGAAGATGAAGTGCTGATTCAACTCAAATGAGAAATGGAAAATAAAAATATACAAGCAAATCATAGCAGCATCCATAATACTCGAAGATGGGAGATTTCCACACTAATAAAGTGGGAGATGTGACAGTGTCTTCCAAAGCTCTTACCATATTGATTCAGATGCATCATCATTTGCCCAGTCTGCCAGGCGTGTAAGTTTTTACCTGTACCTCTGTTTGACCGTAAGCCATAACTGTCCCATTATACCATTCAATACACTCTGCAAAAATATAACCAAATCAACTATATATGATTGCAAACATCCAAAGCATTGCAAGATTTTTTCTTTATCTGCAAACTATAAGAGAGAAACAGAAGAGGGGTTTGTTGCTTCAAATTGACTAATCAGGAAATACAAACATGTTTATACATATGCCTAAAATGCACTGACATGCATATGTTTTCGCACAGAAATCTCTATCCAGTCTATAATATCCCAGCATAATTAGAATACGAAATTCCAGGCTGCCAAACTGGTTTACCATGAAGATTTGACCACCAAAAACCCTAGACTCAGACATTCAATAATGTGACTAGCCAGCTCTTTGGGGTGCTTACCTCAACTACAGGTTTTGCTACCACTTCATAAACACGCCTTTGAGATGCACTCTCTGTAAATACTTCATCACATCTGTATGATTCAGAATTCCAATGTTTTTTCTCAGCTTCAACCTCCTCATCTAAATCAGACAAAAGAAACTGATTAATATTTAATCCAAAGGTTTATGTGGCCATACAAGCTTACAACGAAACCCCCCACTGCCACCTTTACCCCCTTACACATGCCATTTTTTAAAATAATTTTTTTCCATTTTTCTGCGTGTAGAACTAAAAGACTTTCCCCATCCACATTCTGCCAAATTGCTACCTTAAGAAGCACGCACACACACATGGAACAAGAGAGGACAGACTCATAATAAACCATACAGATCCCTGCAATAAATTTAGTTCTTAAAAATAGTAATGGAAAATGACCAGATGACCTCAAACACAGTTCAGCACAATCAGAAAATCAGCATCTGAAAGGAGATCTTGGCATTTCTTGAGTCGAACCCTAGCGGCAACTCTCACTCTTCCATTATATGTTGCAAAAATTCAAGAACCAAACTCTAAATAGATATTCTTTGCTTAAATTCTAAATACTTTTATTAAATCATAGGATCTATTGATTTATTTCATTCAATAGAGGAGAGGACAACAAGTCACAAAGCTAAATTATGCCTTTTTCTTTACGCATAATCCACCTTTAAATTGTCTTTCAACATATGTTCCTAGCTGCGATAACGGAAAGACTGTAGGCCGCTAGAATACATCTGACAAGAAGCCGAGTAAAGGTTTTGGCACCGGTTCTGGTGATTTCTGCAACCCCGATGGACTATAATCTTTGTTCGACTGAATATGACTGCGATCATCAACAAATATAAAATGGAATACATGGTGGAATTAGTGATAGTGATACCAAACCTTACTATGCATACTAAGTGACAACTTAATCAAAATGAAAAAACTTTATGGAAACCCAAAAATTAACTATTATATTTATAAAATATGGTGCCTATTAGTTATATCATTATCTAACTGAAATATAATATAATAATATTATCACTTACAAATATATCATATTGGATTCCGTTTATTACCATGGCTTTTTGGACACTCAACATTGTTTTGTGTCTATGGGTCGCATTTCTTTTTCTTTTTTTCTTTTTTTTTATGGGTGAATTTTGTCCTATTGGAGGTGGGGTTTGAACCCGAAACCTCTTACAAATCCTCTCCATCCCTTTACCACTTGAGCTAGGCCACAAGGGCTTGGTAACCATGGAGTCTTACCACCATTATCATGAAATTTTAGGTTCTCATTGTAAAAAAAAATGGAAATTCTATGACATTCCATTTTCAGAACTTCTGATCAGACATCAGGAACTATCCAACTACCCACGAGTATCCCTGGAAAACTTTGGATTCCTATTACTAGGACAATTTAGAGCACCTACAGCCATAAGTCTTAGTAGGGGGACACCTCTACGCAATCAGGAAAATTCTCAAGCACACCATAGCACTAGTTGCTTTCAAAAAAACCAACCAAATTGCAATATATATATATATCACTATTATATCCTACGATAGCCACTGCAGTTTGGGTTCATGTAAGGAATCAAGTCCTCCAAAACAAATCATCAAGAAAGCAAATCACGAACATCCATTTAAAGCCTGAACTGTATCCAAAATTATCTAAAAAACCAAATACCAACTTGGTTGAACTCACCGCTTGATTTGGCTCTCGCTTACTCTGAAAGCCATAGCTCGTTATCATGTCGTGTCTCCATCCACTAAATATGAACCCAAATTAAAAATTAGCAAATTAAGGAGGTTCAAAAAGCAAAACATCATTCCCCACAAACACCCCACCAACTAAGCATCACCCAAACACTTATATCATTTAACTTACGAAACACAATAACCTTCAAAAAGTCACACAAAGAGAAACCTGAATCGTCTCCATTGGAATGAACACGAGAATTGGGGGTAACAGAGCGTGTAGAAGCTGGCGTCTTAGGACGAACTGCGACGTTCCCGTATCAGAAACGCTCTTGAAGAAGAAGAAGAGAGAGGAGCTGTCTCTCTTGGAATTCGAACCCATGGAAGCCGAAGTTCCCTTCTCACACCTCCTCATGCGACTATCAGATTTAAGGCGAAGCTCATTCAAACTCCCATGTCCCAACTTGTCACACCATTAACACTAAACGGTAGAAAGAGAAAAAGCAGAGAGAGAGTGGTTGAGGTCGGCACGACGACTCGACCCACGAAAACATACAAATATAAAGAAACAAAGAGCCGGCAACTTCACGGTTTTCTTTTTCTCTCGTTTTTCAAAAACCCCAGCAAAAACAAAAAGTTGGCGACGTTCTTGATTTCAGAGAGCAACTCTACCCGACGACGACACTTGATTTTGACGACTAAAAGAGTTGCTTTATTCGTCAGGAACATTTTCATGAATTCTATCATATCACTCCACTCTTTCAAAATATATTTTACTCCTTCTGGCAGCTGTTCACAGCATATCTTTCCTTCCCAATTCCGTTTCCAATTGATTTTCATAAATCATAATACTACAAATACATAAATAAATTACCTTAAATTATCATCCTTTTAGTTTTTTTTTTTTTTTTTCTTGAAAAGTTAGGGGACCGAATGAAGAAAATTCAAAGAATCCTAGGAATCATAGCACTCCCTAATGATTATCGAGTCTTGTTAAAGTCATTGGAGGTTTACACCACTTTTAACTTTGAGATTCTATGAAATTAGTAAAGAGACGTTCATATTAGTCTAGACACCCATAATTATTAAAAAAAAAAAAAAAAACTTACAACTTCAATAAGAGTGAAGTTATATTTGTCCTGCTTTTATATATTTGGGGCTATTCAATTATATGAACTCCATTTAGTGGAAATAAATGAGGAAGATTTTGGAGTTTGGGGTTAAAATAATATTTTTATTCAAATAAAATATTGATTTTTGGTAATATTTAAATTATTGTTTAATATAACCCTCTTATTATTTTTTATTTTTTAAAACAAGTTAGAACTTGCAGTTTCATTTAAAATAAAGTTTTATTTTTTAAACTAAAACCTCAGTTTTTAAATATGGTTTTTAAATTAAATTAATAAATAAATAAATAAATCTAAACAACTATACTACGTGAGTAACGTGACAGCATAAGGGGTTTTTTTCAATAAAAATTTCAAAAAATGGCTTGGAATGAAAAAAAATAAATAAATAAATAAAAAGATTATTTTGAACCCAAACTCAGATGTTGGCTATAGGGTCAGTGCCTGCATACCTGTCGTTTCGGAGTGGTCCTCATGACAGACTTTTAGTTTAATTGATTCTGAAAAAAAAAAAAAAAAACCCCTTACTAGCTTCATTTATTTGTGCACCACTAATGTTTCCTTCTTCAAATATATGCTGAGTGAGTGAGTGACCTTGGGGCCCATTTCATTTTACTTGGCTAAAGACATGAGAAATGCAGACAAAATGAATACCAACAAACCCATAAATCCAATAAGAAGAAACCATTTTTCTACTAGTTCGGATTAATGCAACTTATTTATGGAGACCAGTAGACCACCCCCCCTGATGAGAAAAGAAAAAAAAGAAAGTGTTGAATAAAACTACAACTGTTTTTGTCCATTTCTGTAAGGGCAGCACGTGATCTTCAACATGACTGCCAACTGCCGACCCCCCACCCAGTACAGGTTGTGAAACTGATACATCACTTTCTCCTCTCTTTTTTTTGACCTTTTCAATGCCAATTCTAATCAGAAAAAAAAAAAATGACTTCTTGCTTCTGCTTTACATGTCATTCATTATCTCTTTGCACAAGTAGATTTAAAATTGGAAAAAGTAGTTTTCCTACATTCTTACAAAATATTTGTATGATCTCCAAAAATAAGTATAATTTGGTTTAAAAGTTAAAAATACCCAAAAAATATCTCCTATCATCTGTTATGGTAATAGATGTAGTTATGATAGTAATTATAATACATTATGATATTAGATGTAAAATGTCATGTTAATAATGATATAATTGCTTAATCTACTATCATAACAAAAGGACAATTTAAGGATTTTTTTTTTTATATCAAACCAAACCATAATTAGACCATGTACTAACCCCTCCATATTTTGATCACTTATGTATTAATATTTTTGTTTGAAGAAACACCAAATATTGCGTATGGAGTGACTATATTGAAGACTCAAGATATGGGGACATAACCACATATATGACTGTGACATTGTGTTGTTTGTATGAAAAAAAAAAGTGACATACTCTTACAAGACCTTTTTTGGGAGGGATAGGGTGGGGGTTCAATAATGTTATCAAAACCAAATCTCTATAGCCAATATATGTGATAATGTGACCACTTTTTTAATTAATCAAGAATGATGTGGGTTCCTAAAGCTTGATGTCAATCTGAAAAAGAGAGAAAACAAAAAAAACAGCAAAGATAGGAGTACTTTTTTGAGTTTTAGATCCAAATAATTTGTTTGAAAAAAAAATTATTAAATTATTTTGGAAACCAAAATAAAGACGAATATAATTGTGTAATCACATTGTCATGGGCTTGTGACCTTCAATTAGCTGCAAAATCTAGCGTCCATGGCAGTGATAATTGAAGCGAAAATGGGCAAAATCTGGGTTATACGTAATGACGATAATTTTCTTTATATCATTTCTAGAAACCAGTCACTTATTAGGGTTATTCGAAGAGATTCCCCACTTTTTCTCCTCCCATTTCTCCTCTCTCTGCTGTTGAAAGAGCGACGTCATTAGTAATAGATAGTCTGCGACTTCAAATTTGGATTCTTCATCAACATCTCTTCCTTTTACTTTCTGTTTCTTTACTCAGGTTTGTTGTCATCTTCCACCATCATGATGTATATTTGTTTCTTTTCATTTCATTTTATTTTAATATTTTTGTTCTTTCGAACTGTTGTGAATTTGGAGTAATTTGCTATGATTCTAGAGTAGCTTCTTTGATTTCATAACTATGATTTTTATTTTTACAGCTCTATTGATTTCAGTTTTAGAAGAAATGATGAAAATAAAAGAAACTAGTTTTTCAGAATAAAAACCAGTTTTTGACATCAATCCTGTTCGAATACAAGCCAGGTTGTTTAGAATAAAAACCAATTTTTTAGAATAAAAACCAGTTTTTAAGAATAGAAACAGGTTTTTCGAGTCAAAACCAATTTTTTGTTCTTGACATCTTGTTCTCCTATTCTTGTTTTTCGAATCAAAGCCGGGTTTAAACAGGTTTCATGTTTTGTTAGAATGTTTGGTTAGTGTTATTGAAAACAAGTTTCATGTTTTTAAGAAAAAAAAAGGAAACAAACTTGTTCTTGTTCTTCCATGTTCTTGTTTTTTCAGAAATAGTAAACACAAACATAGCCAGATGAGAACAATATCAATGTAATTTTTAATAAGTTTGTAGATTTCGTATTTGGCATCAAACCAGATGCGATAAATCACTACGATAGGTTGTAGCGTATTTTGTAATCAAAATCATACTTACAATCACTTAAGCCACATGAGTATTTCTACCTGCAACTTTTTCCTTTATATTTAACTTAAAATGAAAAAAAAAACTTTAATTAATCTAAAATATTCATAAAAGGAGTATCACATGTTCTTAAGAAAATTTAAAAAATTTGCTGATGATTTTAAGATACTTGAGTTTCGAATCTCAATGTGGATAATCTTAAAGAAAAGGAGTTCTACCTTGCTGTCGACATTAAGATAATTTATTGTTTTGGTTCTCAATCTCTAGCTATTCTTTGAAGGAGAATTATACTATATGTAATGACATTAAGATACTTATGTTTCAGCACTCAATTGAAATATTTCCTACGGCGTAAATGATGCATTTCAATTTAGTAAAATGTACCAAAATTTGGAAGCTTTTTAAGGCAAATGAAAAGAATAGGAAAATTGACAAGCCTCATTTGCATCACTTTAGGCTCAACTTGGTCTACTTTCTTGTGACTTATTCTCAACATCTAGTAGTCAATAAGGCATAATGGGAATGTGCCCATTACAATATGATTAATATATCACTGTCAGATACAAGCATTGTTTTCAATATTGGATGAGGATCTCTGGGATGTCACCAAACTTAATTAATGGGAATGATATACAATGGTCAGTATGTAACCAAACATCGTTCAATAACCTATAAAAGTAAGCGAAGCTGGATTTCTTGACAAAGCGAAAATTCACTCATATGGCAATATCCTCGGCATGTGTGTGTTCTGTTTAATTTTCTTTTGTGATGATTTATATTTTGGAACTTGTTACCATGGTTAGAAAGATTAGACCTTTGGAAGTGGTTCCAAAATCACTAGTTGGAATGACAAACTCTCAGGGATGCTGATTTTTCTTTTTGCTTACAACTCCTTGATATCTGATTGTAGCATCGTTTCAGATTCATTGACTATGCATGTGATTTTCCCTTCTAGCTCAATACTGCTAGTGAAAATACTATATATACATTGCTTGATCATCTTGC
This sequence comes from Tetrastigma voinierianum, assembly GCA_016808115.1. NCBI lineage: Eukaryota > Viridiplantae > Streptophyta > Magnoliopsida > Vitales > Vitaceae > Tetrastigma > Tetrastigma voinierianum. The sequence continues at coordinate 29,620 of JAEQBH010009046.1, read as the reverse complement.
TTGCTTGATTATTTTCAAGGAAGTGAAAATAATTTAACTTTTTTTTTAAATTAGGCTAGGCTGGCTACCCTTCAGCCTTGGCTGATGTAGTAGGCGTGGTAGTGATATAACGGCCGGTTTAAATTAGTTTGGCTCGATCGGCAGACTATAGGTGGTCGATGTGGGCGGCTCGACAGATAAGCCACCCAGTGCCGACTCTAAACAATTGAATGCTTGCTCCATGAATGTAGTTTAAATGGTAAGGATAATGACCTCTCCCATAATATTATTTAATTCATTTAGGTTAACATTTGTACAGGTGAATTATATGCATTTCAACTATTCAGTGATATGTTATTACGATGGAAATACTATTGGGGCTGGGACGGATGTCAGTATTGTGGGGGAACAAAGTTGGTATTGTGCCTTTGGATATGCTTGGTTGAATGCCGCGTTTGAATAATTGAGTGATATGATATACTTAAGAATGACCATTGTTAATGAATAAATGTTCTTGAAATTAGTCCTGTTGATTGTAAGTATCTAAAAAGTGGAAATAGGTTCCAGCCTTTTCTAATAGCTGGGATAATGATGAGTAATGAATCGAATGTTGAACATATTAACACAACTAACGTGAGAAATTGAATTGTATATTGAAGTTGTTCGAGTCAAGCCAAAAGTGAATTAATATGTGGGTGGCCATATAGATTTATTGGTTCGCGACAATTATAATGTTGCATAATTTTACTATGGTTGTCGGCTAGTAAGCGGTCGATCTTAGGATACTAGAGTATAGCATGGAGATTGATGAAGGCTGGCGGCTTATGAAGAAGCTAATGATGAATCGATGAGGATGTTGATGATGAATCTAATGGAGGCGCGGATATTTCGGCCCCAGTGGACATGTATCATCATTTCAGATTTCCAACTAAGTTTTGGAGAATGAGCAAGGGATATATGTCTCTGCCCATGCACCATCTTGTGATGTATCGAATAACCTAGATGTTGAGGAACTAGATGAGTCATCCCCTGCTCATTATCACTTACCACCAACACCTCAATTTGAACATGTTGAAAACTTAGGTAATGCTATTTCAAGTGGTTGGACTCCATGGGTGCAACATACTACCGGTTATTCGAGTGGAGAATTTGTAGTTTGCCAAGTGTTTAATTCTAAATCTGATTTGCAAGAGGTTGCAAAGATTTACTCAATTAAAGCACACCAAAATTTTGTCGTTGTTGCATCCTCAAAAATTGCTTGTTTTAAGATGTAAGAAGGCCAAAGAATGTCAATATCTATGGAAGCTTCGTGCCATGGTTGTGAAAGATTCTTGCTTATTTGTTATCAACAAATATAAAGGGCCGTATACTTATGTCAATCCTTACTTGAACCGGGACCATAATTAATTGGACTCAAACTTGGTTGCTGCTCATATAAAGACAATAATTAAGGCACAATTCACGTATTGCCAGAAACATTATTCAAGCAAGTGTGATGGAGAAGCGAGATATGAAATATCATAAAAGGCATTGGATGGAAAGCATAAATCACTTAGATAGTTATTTGGTGACTTTTCTCAGTCATATACAAAGCTGCCCCTTTTGTTCTTGGCCATAGAGCAAGCAAATCCTGGATGTGTTGTAATTTGGAAAACATTTTGGCGCTAATATTCCACTTATTTGAGATATTCCGGTAGCGTGTTTTGGTCATTGACCATGTTGAAGGTTTGAACATTGTCGCCTCGTCGCGGTATTGATGGTACATTTGTATGGAAGTATAAAGAACACGTTATTGGTGTTATGGGGTGTGTGAGTAAGTTGTTTCCATTGGCATTTGCTATTACAGAAGGCGAGAATATTGATAGTTGGGGATGGTTCTTGGCATGTATCAGAAACAAAGCAACTCAACGGACGGGGATTTGTGTTATATCTGACAGACATCCAGGTATTATGGTAGCAATGAGCGATCCTCATCTTGGTTGGGCTGCACCATCTTCCTATCATAGGATTTGCATGAGTCATTTTGCAAGCAATTTTATGACTCGATTCAAAGATAAACTCTTAAAGAATTTGGTATGCAGAGCAGCTTTAGCTAGTACAAAATGCAAATTCAAGAAGCATATGGCTACAATTGGGAGAATTAATTTTGAAGCACAACAATGGTTAGAGGCAATCCCTTTTCAGTTATGGACACTTTCACATGATGGAGGTCGAAGATATGGGATAATGACAGCCCGACATGGCATCGGGAGGTATTTAACAGTGTTCTTAAAGGAGCTCGTAGCTTACCATTCATTACATTAGTATAGTTGACCTTCTTCCGGCTTAACAGTTACTTTGTTGCAAGAAGGGAACAAGGTGCTAATAAATTGGCATCTAATGAGCAGTTCACTCCATAAGTTGATGCTTGGATTCAAGGTCTTGTTATTAAGGCTGGTTCGATGGAAATTTTACGATCACATATAGGGCTGATTTCATGTCAAGTCAAGGAGTGGTCGAATGCATTGCCTCAACTTACATGATAAAAAATGAACATGTGGAAAGACACTGATCTATGGATTTCCATGTAGACATATCATAGTAGCATGTCAACATCGGTGTGTTAATTTTTGGTTATTTGTTCAAGGCTACTATACTACGCAGTCGTACTATGATATATGGGCAAGCTTGTTTCATCCAATATTTAATGAAGATGGTGAAAGCGGCTTTATGATGGTCACCTGATTGGCACCTCTGGTCGATGAAAAGCTAGCATAGAGCGATGGGCGTCTAAATCAACCTGGTTACTTGCATAATGAGGAAATGGATGTTAAGGAGAAAACTACTATCACATGTGGGTTATTACAAACAATCGGGTCTGTCGGCGGTCTTATGTGGAAATAGAAATCAAGTTCATTGATAGATGTGTGCAGTAACTCCTGTGTTTTTTTTTTTTTTTTTTTTTTTTTTTTTTGGGTGGGGGGTTTGAATGGCCTTGGGGAATTGTAGTTACTTGGTATAACACTTATGAACAATTGTGTATTTCTTGGATTATGAAATACTTACGTACCTTATTTAAGTAAATGAGACATCAATCGTGTATGTGTGTATTTTAATTCATTGCCGCTGTAATTAGTACTTGCATTAATTATGTTGATACTATTTCTCCACTGTGTTTTATTAATAATTATACTGCCTTCATGTTATTTGTTATAGATATGGCGTTTAGAGAGCTTCATGATGCAAATCCTTTGGATCCATCTGTCTTGGTATTGCAAGACAGACATAGGTCGCACTTAGTAGATACAGAGCATGTATGTATTTTATTACTTATCAATTAATATTTCGGTTGGCGCCGCATGTAATTTATATATAATCAATTATGCCTTAGTTCAGAAGTACTCTCCCTGCCTCGCGGCCAATTAAATCCCTTATCGGTAGCTGTGGAGGATGGATCAATATTCGTCCATTATGTGATCACTTTGGGATCTATGGTATACTGGCTGGGCCACATCCGCTGTCAGTGTTGGCCACGCCTCTAAGACACAATCTGCATTCGAGATGGTGGCTGAGACACACGTTTCATGTGCCGTCGGAGAGATGGCGACCACGTTTGAGATGTTTGCTATCATTCTGCCTCACGTCGACCAAACCGAGTAGTCACTAGGACATGTGTGTTTGATGTGGCGGAGTTGCGCGGGGAGCTGCTCGGTGTCCCCCAACCGCTGATGCTCTCAGAGGATCCGCTATCTCCATCCGGTGGTTATGTGACCAGTTATCCACCCGGCTTTGATGCGAGATGAGGTAAACTGAAACGGAGTATCGTGGTTTCATCTACAGCTACGATGGGATCCTTCTTGTTTGCGGATAGAAGGGAGTGCATATTCATTTGTGCTTTCTCCCACTACTCACGAGATTTGACATATTAAACATAGTTGAGGTGACAAGCCTAACTTTTACATACATATCGCGAGTTATGCCGAGCCAGCTTGGATCATAGACGCAGTATTAGCGGTTGTATTACTGCTACAATCTGGCGTTATGTATTTTTATTTCATACACACATTCATACCACATAACATCATTAGGTTGCTTACTTTATGTTTATTTTCTATTAAAGGCGCTGGTCTTGAGGAAGACTCATGATGGGGTGATTCGATTTTGATGGTCTTGGCTTCCTCACCACGCCCTCATTGCTGCTTATGATGTGATATCGACTCCGTGATGGGTCTAATGGCTCTGACAATGGATTACCGATTCGGCTGTGGTTGAGCCAGGCGAGGCAGCTCTTCCATTGGAGAGCTGGCTCTTCCGACTAGTGTATGGTGGAAGTACCTTTGACACTGGGGTGCACCAACCCATCCGATGTACTCCTCCTATATATCGAGATCGGTGGATCTGCAAACTCTTGATCGGTAATATTGTAATGGCAAAAAATGTGGTTCTATAATGGCTAACCATATTCATAAAGTTTTGGCGTCAAGTGTAAATAATGTAGGTCTTATGGCATCCATCACATTGAGTTGGTTGACCGACTTCGGATATTTGCCGTGATCGGGAGATCGGCGGATGATGTCTGCCGCTTATATGTTTAGAGGTATGAGTAGCATCGTCTAGAGCGAGTCTTGCGCCAGTTTGGGCTACACTAGGAGATACCTCCCATCTTAATAACATAGACGCCATCTACCATAAGTGGATGCATTGGGCGACACCAGAGGTGAAGCGACATATCATGCTCCATATATTGCCTTATGGGATACGGTGGGATCATCATACCCCCTGGTGGTATGATGGCTTAATGATGATCGCATTATCTGTGTAGTGAGTATCTTCATATTACTGTTAAGATTAAACTGACTATATATTTACCAGTTCGACAGTATCAGACTAACTAAATCCTATGGCGAAAACTTGTTTCTACCAAATTACATATCTCTAGGTATGACATCATGACGAAGGACTATTGTGTCCACAACGCGATGCCAAAAACTTGTTGAGACCAAATATGGCTTATATGCTCAATAAAATGCTTTTCTCAATGACTTGATAGAATTTTGTTGGCGGCCTTAACATCATATGGTGCATAGGTGCGTACAAATGTAAAAGTGGACTATAAATGGGATATCGATCCATGGATTGAAGAGAATTTAAGGGTTCAATTACCCCGACTACTCCAAGTTCCATACTATTTGAACTTAAGTTTTATAAAAATTCATCAGCAAATAAGAATATGATATTGTACATCTATAATGAAGAAATTCTAAAATCTATATTGGTGACGAGATTATTATTTGATGAATATTTGATTTCATGATGTGAAATCATCGATTCTAAATCATAATCTCATTTTGAATATAATATGAATTGGAATATGAAATTGTCAGAAAGAAAGTAGTATAGTTTGGTTCTCCTCTAACCATACTTTTCAGCGGTGAGATTCTGTAATTCTTTAAGTTATTGCTTCGATCAATTACTTTTATAAACTTTTCTTTATAAGATACAGGTATTTTTCTTTTCAATACTTCCTTTACCCATTTCTTATAGCTGCAGTTCTCACTTCTCAGAATGGAACAGTGCTATGAATATCTCTACAAAATGATTTGGTGTGTCTCATCCTTAAAATCTTGAAGAGTTCTCCCTTTCCTTGATTAAATCTCACACACTGCTGCGGGATCGGGATCTTCTTCCAGTTATGAAATGTTAGTTCAGTGTGGCTCTCTCGACCCATTCTCAACCCGCAGAAAGATGAGATATATTGAAATAATCTTTCGAGCTCATTAGTTCTTAAATAGTCCTAACATACCCAGTAAGCGCATCTAAACTCTGTGAGCTCCGTCTACATGTCACTTTCGGGGGCCTCTACGGAAATCAGGCAGGATCTACCATGATTCCCTTATATGGGTATTCGTTACTAATATTGGGAGACAATTCACTACATGAACATCTACCATTCAAATAATTTCAAGATTCTCAACCAGAATTTCCTTCTATTATCTGAAAGAATCTAAGCGACATGGTCTTTCCAGTAGGAGAAGTTACGTTCATGAAAATTGGATTCTTTGTGTTTCTTGAAATTCTGACATTCAATGTAGCACAATCAATTTGAAGGAAATGGATTCCAACGTTTGTCTGGAATACATTATAATCAGACAATAATCGAAAATGAATTCAACAATTTAATTCAACTTCAAAACTTCAAAACAATTCACTATTCTAGGTCCAGAAAAAGCAAATAAAATTCTACGCTAATCTAAATGAGCTTATTTCGAACCTGAAAGAAAAAAGAAAAGAAAGAAAAATATAATACAAAAGAGTCTGCGCTCCCACAGGATGGCACAGTTTTTCTCATTATTTGCCTAGCCTTTCGCGTGGGCACATTTACAAACCTTTAAGAAGTTCGGACCTGCATTTAGGTTATTTTATGGAATCCTTACATTGGCCTGGCTTGTAAGGTCCCATGCGACCTAAAAGTCTCGAGTTGCGGCAGTTTTGAGTCTCTATTGCGGTTGCTGGGAGATGTAGTTATGGGTTGCAGGCCTCAAAGCACTACGCTCTTCTTGGCCCTCGACCTTTATCGCGGCCAATTTACTCATTGATTTTCCTTGAGCGACCGCCAGCGACATTGGTACTTTGGTGTGACACGGGTTCATGCGGCTTCTTCAATTTATCTTGTGACCTAGAGTTTTAATGTTGCGACAACATTTTTACGTTACATCTTGTTGCAACAATGTTTCTCTTCATTGCTGATCATCTGGTCGCGACCTGATTGATCTGACATGGTTTTGCTAATGAGCTTGATTCCTTGTTGCGATCTTGACCGATGTCACGACATACTCTCTTGGTGTTATAAATGTTTTATGTCGCGACCTAGTTTGTTATGTCACGACAGAACTTCTTTGCATTCAACAATCCTTATTAATCATGACTTCGATTTGTTGCTATTCGCGACCACGACTTTTGTTTATGTTGAAGGTTCATTGGCGTCTAGAAAGTTTGTCGTGACTTTGTTTACATCTTCTCGGCATTAGTATGTCACAACATGTTTCTTTTGTTGCAACCAGTGCAGTTCCAACAAGTAGGCATTTCCTAATTAAAAATATGACCCTGTCGTAGTGAAACTTCTTCTTCTTCTGTATTCGTGTCACGACATCTTTGTACTCTTTGCAACATAACTCTTATGCTAATTAGGCCTGTGTCACAACATACGGACAGTGTATGTCTAAACCTTCGGTTTTCTACTTTTATCTTCTTTCTTGCTTGACTTCTTTCCTTTTTACCCAATTCCATAAACCACAAAGTTTGTAAACATTCCATAATTCAGGCATCAAAGCGACAAATCCAAAACAAGCTAGGAAAAATGGATTAAAATAGATGAGTTTAAGGCTAAGTAATTCATAAAACTAGGGTTTTTCGTATGCGACAAGAAAAGTGTAGACCCTCCAATTTTGTCTCGACTTGCATTTATCATTTGGTGCCAGCTCACCGTGATTATCATATAACACTGTTAGAACCACCAGGTTTAAATAAATCTCGAGCCTCGGTGCGGCTTGTATATGGTCCGGTAATAGATATTAACCAGTTCTTTAAAGTGTCCATCTTGGCTTCTTAACTTTTAGTTATTGGCGTCGTGTGGAAATAAAGTCTGACCCCAAGGGTTTAGCTGTCGAGTTTATAGGGTATATCAGATTCGAAGCCTTGGACTTGTTCGATCGCTATCTCCCCTCGTCCGAACTTCCCGGGTGGCGCTGTTCTTCTTTAGTTCCTTACTCCATTAGGGAAGTAGCTGAAAAAAATTTGAGAATTTTGCAGTAACGGATCAGCCAGCTCAGCGGTGATTTCAACATTCAGTTCATTACTAGGGTTTGGTCGAGACACTAAGGCTTGTTTTGGTCTTATCTCCCTGCTTGGACTGAATCAATATAGTTTATTTCGCTGGGCTCCTTGTTCTTCAAGGGAATATTCTCTTAAATTTCTTTCTCAATCGGATCCGATTAGTTAGAGGCGTATGTGGTCATTGGGCTAGCTTGCGTGGGGCGCTAATTTTTGTGATTTTGGTGCCCACTTCCTATATGGATCTGGCCCATAAGCCCCAGATCAGTCCTAGGCATGGGTTGGATCCAGTTTTGGATTATATTTATGGGTTGCTTTGCAGCACATAGATCCCACTTGGATACTTGGTGGTTAAACTCAATGATAAATGTGGCGGTATGGACCTTGGGAATAGAAAGTGTTTATGAAAATTTAGGGAAGTTCGGGGCGAAGGGGGAGTTCAGGGATTTGAAGGTGTATAAAAATGAATTGGGCTGGAGAAAAGGGAGAAAGCCAAGAAAACGTGGAGGTGATCAAAGGGAAGGAGGAAGAAGAGAGAAAAAAGGAAGAAAAGGAGGAAAGGAGAATTATCTGTCCGGAGGCTGTGATCTCTCCCATTTGAAAGGGTTCGGGTTGAGGGTAAGATACCGAGGTTTGGAGCGGAAGAAAGATAAAGGAGACAAGCGTGAATCTACAGTGCGACACATTTATATGCTTCTCATTTCTTTTTCTTTTTCTTTGCCTTGTGTTTTGCGGACTGTGACTGGGTCACTGAGCCTTGTTTGTGGTTCCTGAATATTTAATTTGAGTTTTATTCTAACTTGTTTTTTTGGATTCCGACTCTTTGAGAAAGTTATAACTAATTTTGAGGGGCTCTCTCAGCCGGCTGGATCGTTTGAAGCTGGATCATGGTTCTTAGTGATTCTTGGAACAGTTTAGGTCTTAAACACCGTTTGTGTTGGTTCTCAATCTTGAGTTAGTTGGCCTGCATTTGTTTTTAGATTCCCCGACTCTTTGAGAAGTTCTGAAGTACGAGAGCTCTCAATCGGATGAACTGTGTTCAGAAACAGATCTGAGCCCGGTTCACTTGAGTATTTCTTTAGACAGCGGTTTGGGTCTTTGGCATCGTTTGTGTCGGTTCTTAGTCATTCGGAGTTTGATTTGTACTCTGTTTGTTTTGTTTGATTCCTAACTCTTTGAGGAAGGTTCTTAAAGGCCCGAGTCCTCTAAACCAGATGAATGGGTTGGAAAACTAGTCGGCCCGGTTCAACGAATTAGGTTCTTTGAGGCAGCTGAGTTGGGTCTTTGCTTTGTTGTGTTGGTTCTTGATGTTTGACGTATTGGAATTTCACTCACATTTTATCTTGGATTCTAAATCTGTGAGGAAGGTTATGACAAGTTTGGAGATCTGCACCTCATTAGTGGATGGGTTGGGGAAACCAACAACGTGATTCATTGGGATTAGTTTGTCGAGCAGTAGTTTAATTACTGCTTTGTTTGTGTTGGTTCTTGGTCATTCGAGTTGGAATTACCTCGTTTATCTTGCTGGATTCTTTGTGAGAAGGTTATGAAAATTTTGAGATCTTTTATCTGACCGTCTGGATGGTAGGAAAACCAAACCAACGGTGTTGGTTGGTTCTGGGAATGGTAGTTTGGTACTGCTTTTGTTTGTGTTGGTTCTTGGTCGTGGTGAGTACCTCCGTTTGTCTTGTTAGTTCTAACGATTTGTGAGGACAGTTGTTTTAAGTTTTGTGTCATCTTTTTCCCAACCGTCGCGGTTAGAGCAGACCCACCGGGGTTCATTGCGGGTTATGTTTGTCGAACACTTGATTTTGTTACTGCTTTGTTTGTGTTGGTTTCTTGGTCTTTGAGTTGGAATTGCACTCCGTTTGTAGCGCTAACTAGGCATAGGATGTCAAGTAGGTCACTCTTTTTTTTAAAACTTACTTAACCTTTACCTGCATATTCATATAATGTTAAACAAATTAACTTTATTATTCTGTATGTGATTTACAAAATATATATACAAGCTCCAAATACAGAGTGTTCAACATCTACAATATTTACGTGGTTTCTGAAATCTCATTATCTGAAAATGAGCCTAAAGGGTCTTCCGATTGGAGCCTATTCTTTGTGTGGCCTTTGAAATTCTTGATCTGTAGTTGTCACTATCTCCGTTTCTCTTTTGTACTACCGCCGGTTGAACTTGCAGGTGCTAAACTTTCAAACGAATGAATTAATACACATGAATGACCTCTATTAGGTCATCACACTTCTATACAAATGCATATAACACCCTTATAACATGTAAGATTCTTATCATTTCTCTATATCTTATCATAACCGGTTAATTTCTTATAAATGCTTGCCTTACTTCGTATTATCATGTACTTTACTTCTTGTTCTTGTATCGTATACTATCGTCCATAAACGATTCACTATGCTTCTCATAATCTCATATATTCTCTACTCTTTCACCAGCACGCCTCTGTGACTGCAATGTTTCATGCATAAACCTTAGAAGTGGATCTGAGGAAACCATGAGAACTGAAAGGTGCCATTCTTACTGTGAGACAATGTACTATCTTGTTAATATGATATTTTTGAAAAGTATCAGCATCCCTTTGGCATGAGGCAGTGACCATCCATGTAATGCCCGGTAATATGATACAGAGGAATTTATCGCTCTTGGCGTATAGGCCGGTGACCATCCATGTGCCGGGAGGCAGCTGTGGTGACCCTTCAGGCCACTGATCCAAACGGGATCTATGTCCTCGACTAAGCGGAGGGTGGAATATACAATATAAGAGTATCTTCATGACAAACTGTTTTCCCTAATAGGCATGCCCATCTATCCCTCTACGGGTTAAGCGAATGATGATATGTAGTACCTGTTTATTATATATCTCTTATTCAGAATAATTATTGTTATTCGGTAATCACATGTGATATATAAATATACAATCATTTATTCATAAACTTTTGCATTTTTCATATCTCATATATACATAAATAAATATGCTTACCATGTAGCCAACTACGACTATTATGAATTCATAATAGGCATTTACAAAATGAATAGCCCATGGTTACTGTACTGCCTACTGTTTTCCGTGTTTCTGAGTCATGCGGGTTCCAATCTTATCATGCTATCTATTGATAAATTCTTGACTCAATGATCTTTCCATAGAGTCCAAGAACACTAGAATATCGGAGTTAGATTGAAGAAGTTACTGACCTTCAAAGTTGGAGATATCTGCTTGATCCCGATCTTGACGAGTGACTTGAAGCGGTACACTGGCAGTGGCAGGCTCGGTCGACCTGGTCTGACGCTCTAATATCTTCCTCATGCATATCGGATGGATTCTTGACTCAATGGGCTTTCCATAGAGTCAAGAACACTCAAATCGAGTTCAAGCGAAGAAGTTATAGCGCTTCCAGTTGGAGGTCAAATGCGTGAATCAACTTTGTGGTGTGCTGACAGACGACAATTTGTTAATTTATTGTGACCACTTGGTGGGCGACCATTTGGCTAATCTTGTTTGTGATCTTGTTTGTGAACCTTATTTAGCGAAATGCTTGTTTAGCTTCAGTCTGTGGTGGGTGACCATTGTTGGACGACCAACATTCGCGTTGCGTTCTGTTGATGGATGATACGCCCCATTGGTGACGATGCTATTTGTGACTCTCCGGTTTGGCGACCCCTCACCCATTTGTTTATTCGGAGTAAAGACCATAGCAAATTCCAGATTCAATTGAAATTCAAAGCCTAACAACAAGTTCATTGATGTGGCTACAATTTTACGAAGGACTTACTGCCAAATTCTCACTTATTTCTGACCCAAGCCGTTTCTAAGATCCGGCTACCATATGACAATTAGACAATAGAGGAATTTTAAGGTTCAACTTGCAACTAGACCTTTCTCAAACACATATTTAGGAGCCTTAAAGCTCTTCTTAACTCAACCCTACAAGAAATGAGTTTAGGTTCCCAAACCCAAACCATGAAACGAAAATAAGAGGGTTTCAACCATATATCTTTACTTTTTATACCTAGAACTACTCTGAGCCAAGTTTTATATACATATTCTAGTTCCATACACTGATTTACCCTTTATATTCATGGTTCCATACAGCCCAAGACATGTGTATCACCACAAAATATTCACGGTTCCATCTTTTGAACCATATTTCCATACTTTTTTATACAAAACTATACTCATAATCCACACGATACCCGTGGTTCCCATCTGATAAGAGACATGTAACCGTGCGCACCTAGTTTACATACACATGTTAAATTTCCTTTTCCAATACCCTTAGTTCCATACTTTTCTGCCGTCATAGTTCCATGCCTGTGATCTTCTTCCTCTTCTTCCTATCTTTTCTCTTCTCTCTTATCATTTTCTCTTCCTTTTCCAGACTAATGAAATGTTCATTTGAATTCTTTATCCTTATTGATCTTATCCCTGCACCATTTCACTTTGGTCCTCAACTCTTCTAATATTTACAAAATCATTTATAATATTTCTTTATAATAGCCTCTAATCTTCTTTGTGTATTTGTAATTTAACTTATACATATTCTACTTTTGTTTTTATCTTTATTTTATTACAAATTATTATGCCTTTATTTTATTATACCCAAAAACATTTTATAAAGCGTAGGGTATAATTTGAGATCATTAACTCTCCCCTTAAAAAGAATTTAGATCCTCGAAATTCATACTGATCGAAGAGTTGCGGATCACGTGCTCTCGCATGCGTTCACCCACGACTCCAGTAAACTTCTTCTACGTGTGCTGCGAGAGAACTTTCCTTGGTACTTGTTTGTTCCATATTGCGTTTCACCTCTCGAGCGAATGTGGTGTACTGGCTCCTCATCATAAGACAAATCTTCTTGTACTTGTATCTCTTGCATCGGTGCGTATGTCGACTCATCGGGCGGGTATCTCGAGCATCATTTTATGAAACACATTGTGTAATTTGACTCGGAGTGCAGTCGATAAACCGCGGGGCTGATACGTTCCAAAACCTCCTTATGGCCCCTATGAACCTTCAGACTCGGCTTGCCTTCGACCCGAACCTTAAAATTTTCTCCATGGTGATACCTTTAAAGCTTGTATGGCCCACGTTATATTCAATATCTCTCCTCTTTAGGTTGGCATACGACTTTTGTGATCCAACCCAAACTTTGCTAATCTGTAGAATAACTTCTACTTTCTCTTACATATCTTTTTATATACGGACCTATCAGTTTATGCTCATTTACCAATTCATCGACTACAGGGAGTTCTACATTTCTTATATACAAAGCTTCATATAGTGCCATACCAATGCTTGGTAGAAAACTATTGTTGTTATCGCAAAATTCCATCCAATGGAATATCTTATCCCGACTTCAAAATTCCAGCCTAGCCTCGAAGCATATCTTCGAGCACTTGAATCAATCTCTCTAATTGTCCATCTGTTTGCGGATGGAATGCCGTACTAAAATTCAGCTTAGTGCCTAAGTGCATTTGTAATTCAGCTTCAGAACCTTGATCAAATCGCGGATCTCTATGGGCTCTGATAGGCAATATTTTTCTTGTATGCGATCATCTACATATAACTCCGCTGGTCGATCCATAGAATAGTCAATCCTGACGTGCCTCACAAATGGGCCGACTTTGTGAGCCTATCTACAATCACCGGGGCGAGTCATACTTTATTGTGTGAGGGAAAACCAGACCACAAAATCCATGGTAATGTTATCCCACTTCCGTTGAGGAGTGGAGAGGGATTTAACAAACTGTGGGCAGCGCCGTGATTGACTTTAACTGGCGACCGCGTCAAACATAGACACATATTGAGTCCACATCTCTTTCGTTCCTTTCCCTGTCATGTTTTAGGTCCTGGCATTGCATCTTATTGCCTCCGGGATGCATAGCAACAAATACATGTTATGGGCCTCAAATAACAACTTTTTCTTTAGCTCTTTATATCGCCATAATCAATGCAAATACAAACTTCCGACTTCTTTCTCTAAAAACTTCGGTCTTGTCACCATCTCTAACCATGCATGTTTTTACGTAACTCTTCATCTTTAACGCATCTATAATCGTTTGCTTTAAAGCAGGTTCTGGCTTCTGATTAATTAACATGGCTCCATCTAACTCTCTAATCTCCAATCAGCATTCATTAGTGACATTGCTACCCTTGTCTTCGACTTAAAGCATCGGCTACTATATTAACCTTTGGGATGGTAATCTATGATGCAGTCTACAATCCTTTATCTTTCACAACCACCTCCCATTTTGTCTGAATTGCTCTGCAGCGTTGCCAGCAGTGCCGAGACTCTTGATGCATGTAAATTCCACACTTTTCCCCGTATAAGTAGTGTCGCCATATTTTTAAAGCAAACACTACATAGTAACTCTAGGTCATGAGTGGGATAATTTTGTTCCATGTGGCTTCAGTGCTCAGGCGCGCCAAGCCGCTCTTTTTCCCGTCTTACGTGCTGCGCCATCTAAACCCGATGCCTAAGCATCAGCATACCAGGTATACTCTTTTCCGGGAGTAAGAATTTGTGTCAGCCGGTGCTTCTTGACATCCCCTTTCAAGCTGTTGAAAGCTATTCGACATTTTGTGTCCACTCAAACTTTATTCCTTTCTGAGTAACTTGGTGAGTGGAGAAGCTATGGCCAAGAAAAGCCTCTCACCGATCTTCTATAATAGCAGGCTAGACCCAGAAAACTTCTCACCTCAGGTTACATTTGAGGTGATTTCCAATTCACAAGCACTTCAATCTTGGCGGGATCAGCTCTTATACCCTCATGGAGACACAATGTGGCTTTAAGAATGAGACTTCCTTTGCTTGAATCACATTCTTGAGCTTAGCATATACTTCTTTTTCTCTTAAATCCATAAGACTATTCTCTCAAGTATTGTTGTTCATGTTCACCTTTGCGCCTTAGAGCCTCTGGATGTATGGCCAACTACCTTTCAATTGAATCCACACATATGGCGGTCGGAAAGCCTATTCATGCAAATCTTTGAATCTTTGTGGTGCATTAAGTCGACAAATGGCATGACAGCTTCGTAATGACCATATGGGTTAAATGCGGTCTTGGCACATCTCCTTCCTTACCCTCAAGCGATAATACCTAATCAGGTCTATCTTGAGAAAAGACACCCGGCTCCTTTCAGCGATCAAAGATCTTCAATTCTAGGCAATAGATTTGCTGTTTTCCTTCTCTGTTGATCTGCGATAATCGGTATGGTAGAATTTCCATCTTTCTTTCAAATAACGATTGCACCCCAAGGGGATACGCGGTCCGGATAAATCCTTTATCCTAAGTTCTTACAATTGACTCTTTAATACTTTCGACTCGTTGGAGTATCTGCAGTGCCACTTGACGCCAGGGTTGTTCCTGGTACAATTTCTATGGCTAAAGTCCTCTCTCATGTGGAATACGGTAACTCTTGGAATACATCACGGAAATTCCCTTACTACTTGGGATCTTTTCTACATCGCTTGACCTCTTGGAGTCAAGTATCAAAGCAGAATGTCTCACATCCTTTCCTCATAATTCTCCTAGCTTGCATAGTGGAGATGACATTAGACATTACACTTGATCCAATGCCTTATACTATTACCTCAATCTGGTCAGAGCATTTCAACACTATCGTCTTTTGTCCACAATCAACGATAGCTCGATGCTTAGACAACCAATCCATACCTAGAATCTGAGATCAATTCTAAGATGGTAAGGTTATCAAATCGCGAAAACTCTCTTGTTTGTATATAACAATGAGACCCGATTTCTATATATGTTATTCACACTAACGTTGTGCCCCGACGGACTGGTTACATGCATCTTCGCATGCTTGTTTCTCCATTCTTTGAGACTTTGTCAAATACATACTCCATGCACACGCTATGAATGAGTAGATCCAGTATCAATCATTAGCTTGCATCTCTATATCATACTAAGAAAATATACCAGCTATAACCTCGGGAGCATTCGATCCTCTGAACCTTATAACGCATATGCTTCGTCTTTGATCGTGTAGGCATGGGACGATCGTTTGACACTGCTTTCACTCTGGAGTCCCTATCTTGAAATGGCCCACTCGACCCCTACCACGATGCAGGTGAAAGTGGTGTGTGAATCTTCCTACGCCACTTCCTTGTTGGCTTAATTTATCCCACAACTCTTGAGGACTCTTGTGCTTTCAAATGCCACCAGAGGCTTACCAGAAAACCCCTCACTGTATATACGCAAACTCCCAGAATGCCTTCTATAGCAATGAGGGCATTTAGGGCACATTTCTCGGGTCTAAGCGACACCTCTACACCTTCCATTGAGTACTTTGGACCTTTGCCTTCCACTTCGTGGTGGAACTATATTGATGATTGGTGGAGATTCTCTAACTCTTTCCCGGGAGAGCGGCTGCTCTAAGCTTTATTCTTTTGAAATCTTTCTTTGTTCTTTCGTTTCTGGTCCTCCCTTTCATTGAGAGCGGACAGATAAAATCAGCTGCTTGGAAGAGTCATAGGTGCCAAATACCTGCGTGAATCTATGCAGTCCATCCTCAGTACTACATCCAATGCCTACAGTGAGGACCCGATTCAGTCCTATTTACTAAGTAGTAAATTCTTTTCATGTTATTCTATAGATAAGCTCCTTTGGCCAAACTTAGAATTTGTTTCCACTTGGAATCCCTATACATTTCGGTAACATACTTTGCCCAAACTCTTGAATGAAGAACTCCCAGTCATGGGATTTGGGAATCTTGGACTTTTGAGCCTAAGTTTCCTGATATTGTCCTCTCTACATTAGTGTAGAATGCACATAATGTTCCTCGATCGGGAGGACATCTTACCTCTTCTAATACCCTTTCTAACTTTTCTACTTAAAATTCGGCTTTCTCATTTCTTTATGCAAATACCATGATTCCTCTGCCTCAATGTCTTCTTCTGCTGTATTGGAGCTTTGGAGATGTATAACGTCAGGCAGGCCATGTCTTGCGATATTCTCAATGAGGCTTGGGTGACTCATTGGGTACATTACTCCGAAGGTTCGGCGATAACCCTTGTTCCTCTTGGGGTTCTTGCTCTCAGCGACTTCTTCGGGGAAGATCCATCTATACAAAACCGCAGGGACATCCACATCGGGGCCAACACATTGCAGCACAGGCTTTTCTATCATATATACTCTATTCCAGGCCACTAAGCCTAGGCTTTTCCGAGCGCTAAACCTGAGCTCAGTACCTATAGCTGTGGCGTGACTACGGCATAGTGAGGGTCCTCTTTTTTTTTTTTTAAAACTTATAACCTTTACCTACATATTCATATAATGTTAAACAATTCTTACTTACGTGCCGTAGCGTAGGATTACAAAATATATATACAAGCTCGAATATGAGTGTTGACATCTCTGATATTTACATTGGTTTACAAAATCTCATATACAAAATAGACTAAGGTCTTCCGGTGGGCACTATTCTTTGTGACCTTTATTTTGCTGATGTGGATTGTCGTCCTCGATTTCCTCTTCTGTACTACCGCAGGATTGAACACGGTACTAAGCTTTGCTTAATGAATTAATACATGAATGACCTGATGAGGTCATCGCACTTAATACAAATGCATATAACGGATACTAGCATTATGCAGTTCTTATCTGAACTATATATACTTATCGTAACCTTGAGTTCCATTTTCTTATGTCTTCCATATACTCTTTTCATGTTATCATCATACATGCTTGTTCTTGTATCTGCTTCTTCATCACATGAGTGCTATGCTTCTCATAATCTCTTCATATATTCTCTATATTTCCTTTGCATATCTTTGTCACATTTCTTTTATGTTTCTTATGCGCAAACCCCCTTAGAAGTGGATACGAGAAACCATGAGAACTGAAGGTCTTGTTATCCTTGTGTGAGACAATGTACTGCTGCCCGATGACCATGATGCAGAAGGCTATCATCCTTGTATGAGGCATTGACCATCCATGTGTGCCGACCAATTTGATACGAAGGTATCATCACTGTATGAGCCAGTGACCATCCATGTGTGCCCGGTAATGCGCCAGTACGAAGGTATCATCCTTTGTATGAGCCATTGACCATCCATGTGCGAAACTGCGTGATGACGCACGGGCCCGATCCAAGCAGGATCTATGTCCTCGACTTAACGGTCAGACACCTCTGTATAAGTATCTTTGCAGCAACTGTTTTTTTCTAATAGGCATGTCCATCCCTATCCCTCACCGGGTTAAGCAGACAATCAATATGTATTTTACATTTAGTATATCTCTTATTACGAATAGTATTGTTATTCGGTAATCATGTGATATATAAATATACAATCATTTATTCATAACTTTGCATTTTCATATCTCTATTATATGCATAAATAAATATCCTTATAATATTGTGCTTACGACTATTTATAAAATTCATAATAAGCGTTTATAAAATGAATAACTATGGTTTACACATCTGCGCCTACTGTTTCCATGTTTTCCGGAACAATATGAGTTCCAATCTTATCATACTATCTATTGATGAATTCTTAACTCATTGAAACCCGCAGTCAAGAACACCTCAAATAGTTCGACGAAGAAGTTATGACCTTAGAAGTTGGAGGGTCAAATGCCTGATGATCTGACGGTGGCGCGAAGCGGCGGTGCACTGAAGTGACGAGCGCTCGATCGACACCAACCAGTCTGACATCTAATATCTTCCTCATACGCCGCCGGTTGCGGCTCAATGGGCTTTCCATAGAGTCAGAACACTCAAATCGGGTTCAAGCGAAGTTATGACCTTAAGTTGGGTCATGCGTGAAGTCGACTTTGTGGCGACGATTTGGGCGACGGCTGTTATTGGCTGACCTTTGTTGGTGAACGATCTGCCCATTGGTGGGCGACCGCTGTTTGTAGTATTGTTTGGCGATCTCTTTGTTTGGCGAGTACTGTTTGGCGAGGCTTGTTTGGCAAGTACATTGCGAAATCGCGTTGGTGGGCGACCCTTGTTGGGCGACCCTTTGGCACCATTGTCAGCGATACTTGGTGGGCGACCCTTTGTTTGGCGACCTGATTTGGCGACCCCTCACCCATTTATTGCTTCAGGTAAAAGACCATAACGGTCTACAGAGTCCAATTAAGAAATTCAAAAGCCTAACATCATTCATTAATTATGCGGCTTCCTGATACCCACAGAAGGAATTACTGCCAAATTCTCTTTATTTCCGACCCAAAAACCCATTCCCGATCTAGCTCTTGCATATGGTCAGCAATAGAATTTCTACGGGTTCCAACTTACCAACTAGACCTTTCTCAAACACATATTTAGGAGCCTTAAAGCTCTTCTTAACTCAACACTGTGAAATGAGTTTTAGGAGTTCCCCCAAACCCAAACCATAGGCGAAATAGGGGTTTCAAACCATATATCTTTACTTTTATACCCCAGGCTTATACAAACCCATAGTTTTCATATACATATTCCTAGTTCCATACACACCTAGTTTACATACACATATTCATGGTTCCATACAACCCAAGACATGTGTATTCATACAAATATTCACAGTTCCATACTGAACCATATTTCCATACTTTTTTATACAAAACTATACTCATAATCCCATACCAATACCCATAGTTCCATACAACCAAAGACATGTAACCGTACACACCTAGTTTACATACACATATTCAAATTTCATACCAATACCCATAGTTCCATACTTTTCTATACCAAATCATAGTTTCCCTTTTGCAGTCTATGCCTCTTCTTCCTTTCTTTCTCTTCTCTCTTGTCTAGTATTTTTCTCTTCCTTTTCCAGACCCGAAATGAGATATTTCTTAGGTGCTATGTATTGATCTTTATCCCCTTTTTTCATTTCACTTTGTTCTGACTCTTACAATATTTACAAATCAAGTTTCATATTTTTTTATGACTAGCCTCTAATCTTCTTTATTATTTGTAATTTAACTTATCGTATTCTACTTTGTTTTTATCTTCACATTACGAATTAATATACCTTTATTTTTATTATACCCAAAACATTTTATAAAACTGTTAGGGTATAATTTGGGATGTTACACCGTTTGTCTTGTTGGATTCTTGACTATGTGAGGAATATTCAGACAAGTTTGAGATCTTTTTCTAGCCGGATGGATTGATTGGGAAGCCCGGGCCGGCCGGTTCATTTAGGTTAAGTTATGCAGATTACTTGAAGCAGGTTGTGTATTGAGTTGGATGAGCAGGTTCCTGATTATTAGCTTAATGTAGGTGTGTGATTGCAAGGTTGTATCTTGTCTCCTTGGGGTTTGTTTGAGCCCTTAGCATTGCATCTACGAATGGTTACTTGGGTTCATTCCCAGAAATTTGTGTTGGGACGTTTTGTGAATATCATGACTTTCTAGGAATAGTGGCTTTATTTGGAGGCTTTATGTAGTTGAATTTGCAGCTAAGTTCATGTGATTTAGGTAGCTGAATTTCAGTTTGGTTTTAGGGATCTAGGTGGCTGAATCGTTTGTAAATTGGTTGAGTCCCATGGTCTCCATTTTAATAAAATGGGGTGGCTTGGTTGCATGCCCGTTTTAGAACACTTTACCGTGTTTTGGATCGGTTCTCACTCATCCGAGCTGAGAATCAATCACCATTTGTTTTGTTAGATTTTTGACTCCTTGAGGAAGGTTATGACCAATTTTGAGGAACTGTTGCATGTTAATTGGTTGGGAAAGCCGGATCGATTGGTTCCGTCGAAGTTCGAGTTTTTACAGAATAGCGATTTAGGGCACTTTGACTTGTTTGGATTAGTTCTCACTCATTCAAGCTGAGAATCAATCACCTTTTGTTTTGTTAGATTCCTGACTCCTTGAGGAAGGTTCTGACCAATTTTCAGAATTTTTCTCAACCGGATCGACCGGTTGGAGAACTAGATTAGCTTGTTTGTTGGGTTTTGTAGGGGTCGTCCAATTTGGTTGGTGAAGTACAATGACCTTTGTACGATTCCAGCCATTCACTCAGATCAGTGTAGAGACTACGTTTAGAGGGTCCTAGTAAGGGTTTTGGATTCGAGTTAATGTGGTTCCATTTTGGATTGTAAAAAAATTAGGGTCTATCTTGATTAAAAGGGTGTGAAAGTTAGTTAGCCCGATAGTGGCGTCCCAGTGTTTTGTAGGTGATTCTTTGAGATGAATAAACGTATTTATATAATTTGAATGATGTTGTAGCATCAATGAGAGGCTGAGATGCAATGTATAAGTTTCTCTGAAGCCTGCCTGCCACCGTCTTCATTACAAGAGCATTATCTGAACATCGACTAACCTTTCTGAGTGCTTGGTAGGGACGCGGTATGTGCTTTAATGTTGGGTAATAATTTCACATGGATGCTTTGTGTTTGGTATCATGCATGTGCACTTTCTATGTTTGTTGCTTCAACCTTTGATGCAGCGTGACCGGGGACCATAGGTACCGCCATTTTCCCTTTGTTTGAGTGTTTTAAGCATGCTAGATACAGTGCAGTTGTGATCAAGTTGTATATTTAGCTGGAGACTACTCGATTTGTGACCCGCATTCCATGCCCAATTCACTAGTAGAGACCGAGTTCCGGGCCCAGAGGGGTGCTACCTCATATGAGGTACCTTCCCGATAGGTAATCTGATCCTCGGACCCAGAAATCTAGTTTTCGCAGACCGCTTTTTCCATACTGGAGTCATTGGGTTTTTTTGTTCTTAATTTGTTTTCCCCTTTATAAAATAACAACAAAAAGTAAGTGGCGACTCCAAAGAAAAATTGTTCCTCCTCCCAGGCGAATTTTCTAAAATTCAAAAATCAACCGAATTTTAACTTCTGTTTAAGTAATTCATAATAGGCAGTGGATCGGGTAGGTCCATGAAGATCGTTTGTCTCAAAATTTAGCTTATTTTAAAGACCATTTTTCTGTTTTCACTTTATAATACTCTTTTACATATAACTTGAATTGAAACTAGTGAGTTGCAGCATAATTTCAAATTCAGTTTACAATTTAGACTGAAGAAAAAATTTCAAACACTACCACAACAAAACTAATGATTTTTGCAATGCAAACAATTCAGTCAATTCAACCTGATCTGTGAGTTTGTGATGGTCATTTATCCCTTCCTCCTTCATTGAATGTGTGAAATATTCACATGACTGCGTGAAATATTCACACAACATATATTATCATTAAATATATGAAATATTATTCGCATTAGACATGGTGTTCATAGCACACCTGGTATCAGATATGAAATGTCCATGTAGAGGTCTTCTTACCAATTTGTCATGGGTTTAAAGTGCGGTGGCACAAATTCTGCATTACATTGGTGTGTAGTGGCACGCATTCTGTAAAGTGCGTCTCGTGGTATTGATTTGGCATTGCGCGTTTATGGTGTCCGTCGTGTGAAACTGAGAATGGGACCGAAGTCCCGTTACGGATTCCATAGTGTTAAGCGAAAATGGAAAATGAAATGTGTCGAACTATAGCAAGTAGGGGATAGATCACGCCCAGGTGGCTTGCAACGCGGTTAAACGACGTATCGCGTTAAGCACGAAAAATGTCGGAGGGTGTAGGGCCAGCGGTGGGATTTCCTCGAAAAGGATTCGTGCGAAAAAGACACCAACGGGTGCAAATAAATATCCACATAGACTACGGGTTTGTGAGATGGGAGTTGGGCCGACTTCGGTATTGATTTCCCATTGGCACTAGTGGGTGGTGGGTCGAAGGTTACGACTGGTACTTGGGGCATGTAGAGTGTGGTCTCGCCATTGCATGTAGATTTTCCATGATAGAATGACATGTGCGGATTGGTTGTTGGTTTGGTAATCAAATGATCATTTGCATGTGCACCTAGGTGGGGAATAACACTTGTAGGATTTATCTCACGGCGTTAGCTCACCCGTCGTGGGACCCCTTACCCCGGTGCATGACAATTACACCACAGGAGCGGGCGCTCCTTAGAAGCGGGATATAGCTTGGGCGGTGTGGCTTTTGATTCTTGTTTTGTGTATATATTAGAGCGAACTAGTTTTAATGCCATGTTTCTGTCTGAGTGATCAAATAACACTCTTGGATCTATAGAAATGTATGGTTTTGTAGCTTTGTAATATGCAGTATGGATGATAAGGCCTATTAGGTCATTTGCACAAGTATGAGTCTCGCTGATATGAGACACAGGTTTCTAGAGGGTTGGCGATTAAATTGACCAGGACCCCCCGGGTTTTAGGGTGTCACGCATTTGGTTAATCTGGATTTATTAAACAGGTTTGTGATTTCAACACCTAAAGTTGTTAATTCTTCTTCTCTCTCTATTTTAAGCCGAATTATTTTTCAAGGGGGCTCTTGAAACTGGGGTTTACATGTCTGGGAGATGGGAGGAGATTGTCTTGCTGCTAGTGATTGTGTGGGCACTGAACAGAGGGAGCCCAGGTCGAAGAGGCGATGGTGGGTTTTGGGCACGAGGAAGGGATCGTAGAGGCGACTCCTTTAGCAATGGAAGGGTATGAATGTTGGGAGGATGGTATATTTAGGTAAAATTCGAAAGAGTTTAGGATTCTCGCGTAGCGGGTTTGGACTCAGTTATTGACCTTACCACGGCGGATGTTGAATGCAGGCCAGGGCCGAAAATGGGACAAATGCCAGTGTCCAGGTGTGAACGTGACCTAAAGAAGTTGGAGTGCACGATAAACTATGGTGGGCAAAGAAGTAGGAAAAGTGCAATTAGGGACAGGGGGAATCTTTTGCTAAAGTTAGGATGAAGATTAAATTTTATCGTGGAATGTTAGAGGGGTGAATAATCCTGAAAAGAGAAAAGTTGTTTTGAATGGTTCATCGAGGTCGTGAATTGGACTTGGTTTACTCTGCAAAGAAACAAAGTTCAGATATATGACCCTTAGGATGGCTGACCTAGGAAATTTGAGAGATCCCTGGCAGAATTAGGTCGATGCATCGGGATTATGAACCACATCTTGTTTGTTTGGGATAAGAGAAACTTGGAGGTCATCGAGACGGTGAGCAGGGTCTTCTCTATCTCTTGTTTATTCCGAATGTAGAGGTTGGTTTTCAATGGATCTTCACTAGTGTTTATGGTCCGGTGTTGTCAAATTTAAAGAAGACATGGGAGGAACTAGGGTAGGTGAGAAACATGGTCGGAGGACCAGTAATTAATATTAGAGGGTGATTTTAATGCTACAATCTCACCTAATACTGAAAGCAACCAGAGTGAGAAAATTTTCAGACTCTCTCGCCGTTTGCTGTTGTTCTTAACATTTGGAGTAGAGGACTTGCCTGCATGGGAGGTCCTTTTACTTATAGTGGAGCGGTAATGGCGAGTGATGTCCTAGGATTAGCGAGTTCTTAGTTCGATTAGTTTGGAAAGTTATTTGTGGTGACCGAGTACTCTCTGAACAGTGTGGACCTTCCCTCTTCTCTTAGATGGAGGTATCATGCTCGGCCTCCCTTTAGGTTTGAGCCCATGCCAGCTGAAATTTGAAAGTTTTAAGGTCTCATGGGTGGTGGCAAGGGTTAAGCTTTAAAGGTTCTGCGAGTTTCATCCTGGTTGAAAAGTTGAAGGGATTAAAAGGCAAGTTGAAGGTATGGAATAAGGTGGTTTTTAGCAATGTGGGAACTAGAAAGGCTGAGGCCTTGCACAAAGTGGGCTGCTGGGATAACCTGGAGAAAGAGAGGGAGCTTTCCTTAGAGGAATGTGAGGAGAGAGCAAAAGCTAGGGATGACTACAAAAGGTGGCCTTTGTTAGGAGGGTTTCTGGAGGCAAATTGAGAGTTGTCGACTTAAAAGAGGGGATAGAAACAGAGTTCTTCCATAAAATGGTCATTCATGAAGAGAATCGATAAACAAAATTAAAATTAACGGCAGTTGGTTTACAAATGATAATGCCATTTAGAAAGGGATCGTAGATGTGTTTAAAGGCCTACTATAAGAGCCAAGGGGATAACGTCCTGCTTTCCCTAATATCCCCTTAGAGGTTCTAGGAACTGAGGATGCTAACAATTTGGAAGTTAGGTTTTTTGAGGAAGAGTCTTCCACGCCCTTTGGGCCTCAAGCGCAGGAAGGCCCCAGGGCTGGGTGTTTCTACGCCTTTTGGTCTTTTAGCTTGGGATTTTATTTGGGATGAAGTGATGGTTTGAAAGGTTCATGAGAAGAAGAAGTTTGTGAGAAGCTTAAATGCTACCTTCTTAGTGGTGATACCAAGGAAATGTGGGGATATCAGGATTCTGAGGCCCATTAGTATGCTGGAGGGACTATATAAGATCCTTGCCCAGTGTGGCTAATGGATGTGAGGAAAGGTTCTTGATAAGTGGTTCCCTCCAGCCGCTTTGAGTGAGAGAGAAGGTAATCCTTGACGTTGCCACTGTTCAGTGAGTTGTGGACTCTGGGAAGAATGATATAGCCACAGGGTGAATGCATAAGAAGTTGCATGACTATGAAAAGGCTTCATTCTATTTAAATTGAGGTTCATTGAAATTAATAAGGGAGAAAGGGTTTTGGCTAAAGATGATTGTCTTGAATTTCCCTGATGCGTGTCTACGACCAGTCTGATCCCTAATAAATGGGCTTAGCCAGTTTTGGAAAGCAGCAGGGATCATGAAGAGTGGATGCCCTGCTCCCCTCTTCTCTTTGTCTTAGGAATGGATATTTAAGCAGTTTGATAACAAGGCTCTTGGAGAGAGGGAACTTCTTATCTGTTTCTGAATCTCGGAGGTGTAGGGAGGGAAGGGGTTGGAGTTGTCACACTTGCTCTATGTCGATGAATCTTTATTCTTTATTAAAGAATCGTCCTAACCATTTAGCTTTTGGGTGGATCTTGTGTGGTTTGAGGCCCTCTGAGGGTTCATAAATCAATTTAGTAGAAAGCTGATATTTTTCCCCAGCAGGAGGGAGGGAGAATGTTGGGAGGCTTTTGTGACAGGCTGGGTTCTTGAAACCGATTTGCTTCCTACCACGTGTTGGGCCTCCCCCTGGGGACACTTTAGTGAATTAAGGTTTGGGATCCTATTAAGGAAAGGTTTGGGAGATATTAAGCCGCCAGAAGCAGTGTTATATCTTGGGGGAAGGTTACACTTATTGACACCACATCAGACCTTTCTATCTACTTCTTCTCTTTTGGATCCCAAAATTAGAGATTGTGCAAAAGGCTAAAAAAAATTCAAAGGGACTTTATTTGGGGTGGGAAGAACTGGAAGAGCCTATTTAGAGGTGGGCCATGGTCTCTGAGATAAAAGGTGGCGGCTTGAGATGGAGGGTTTACAAAAGCTAAGCAAAACGCTTGTTGGAAAAACTGGATTTGCATTTAAAGCGAGAGGAAGGCTATCAGAAGAAAGTTTGAGGAAGGCTATCAGAAGAAAGTTTGAGGAAATGCATGGGGCATGGTGTTCGAGGGAGTGAAGGAATAGTTTTGGGACAGGCTTGTGGAAAGAAATTAGGAAAGGCTTGGAGGTTGTCCTTTTAAATGCCAAATTTGTGATTGAGTGATGCAAATAGTCGGTTTGGAAAGATGTTTGAGTTGGAAGGAGGCTTTGTGCGAGCGTTCCCGACTTTATTTAGCTTGTGATTTAAAGGATTTGATTAGGGAGGTTTGGACATAGATGGCGGATGGACCCTCATTTAATTGCACAACCAGTTGGAGTGACTAAATTGGAGAATTTTTCTTAACTACGATTCAACCTTGAGGTGTCTCAAATAGGGAAGACATGCTAGTCTTAAAAGGGGGTAATTCTGGTTTTACCAGGTGAAGCTGTTGTACGGCGTTGAGCGCTTGCTATGCTTGGCGAGGTATTTTCTTGCTTTATCAGTTTGGAACCCTTTGGTCCCCTTAAAGGTGGGCTTCTTTGCTTGGGAGGTGTCTTAGGGAAAGGTGATGACTACCGGATCAGCTTTCAAAAGAGAGGAAGACCGCGGCCAATAGATCTGCCACTCGTGAGGAGGAGAAACCTAAACCATCTTCTTGTTCATTTGCCAGAGAAGGCCGAATCTCTCAGGAGCTTAATTTTGGCTATTCTTTGGTTGTTGGTCTTTCCTTTCTTAATTTGGTATTGAGTCTGTTGCAGCAAGGAACCAAAGTGGGCAAGAAGCCTTGAAAGTGTGGAGAGCGAGATCCTCTTTACCTCTTTTGGACAATATAGTGTGTGAAAGAAGTAAGTGATCTTTGGTAACGGGGCCTTACGCGTATAGATTAAGGAATTCTTTTCGTTTGTAGTTCTGGTCCTGGTGCTTAATGTGTCTAGTGGGGCCAGACAAAGTTTGTGGATTTTCTAACATGGATGGAATTATAGATGATTTTTTGGAGAAACTTGATGGGTTCTCATATTTTGGTCTGCTTTTGGGCTCCCGTCCCTTTTGTATCACTACGATTATCTTTGAATGACTCCAGCTAATTTTTTAAATTGTCGTGTTTTTTATCTCGTAAAATAATAATAATTCTGACTTAGATTGGATAGGTTTGTGGTCGCCGTATTTAAGTTGGGTGGCAATGATTTTGTAATCAATTGCTCTGTAGAATGTTTGTCACTTTGATAATTTATTTTATTGAAAGAAATCTCATTCTTTACCAAACTTAGTATTTATAATAATATATCATACTACTTTTATTTCAGATAAAAGAAAGATTGTTAGATTATAAGAATAGAGATACAGCAGAAAGATTATTATAAGAATGATTCAACAACCACAAACTTGGGAATCTGATTAAGATGATATAATATTGAATATAAAAGGACTCATCAATTTAATTCATTGTAATAAAAAAAAACAATGATATAGAGAAGGCACATCCAGAAAAAAAAAAAAAAAAACGTAACCATTAGATCATATATGAAAGAAACATATCACTAGAGGAAATGAAGGTACTATAAGTCTATTACATCCTATCAAAAGTGAAGGTATTCTATAGAATATTTTCCAAAATCTGATGGAGATCTGAAACCACCTATGCGTACACGTTTTAGGGCATGAATCTGGGAAAACAAAACAAGAACAGTTAAATAAAACTCAAAGATGAACCACTTATCAAAACACAGTACCATTATTCACAATAAAGCGCTAATGCAAGAAGTTTTTAATAATACATGCAAAAGGTAAAAGGAATTTGAAAGAAAATGCAAGCCAGTTTTGACATTAAACACACACACACACAAAATTCTATATTTTCCAATGGAATAAGTCGCTGCCTTGCTTTCTTTTTCCCCTAACTTTCAGCAAAAACAAGTCTTGAGAGGGATAACTCTGTGACCTCAAACTTAGCACCTAATTCAATGAACTGAAAGGTACAACTACCGTCTGATTGATAAGGATAGATTCATTAAAAATACAAATATATATATATATATATATATATATATATACTATATATATGATGTCGTGTGTGACACACTAACCTGAAGTCCAGCATTTTCCTCTATATATATATATATATATATATATATATATATATATATATATATATATATATGATGTCATTGATAGAGCACGCAATAACCTGAAGTCCAGCATTTTTCACAAGTTCCCAAACCTCATGATTTCTACCTTCAAGAACCTGCATCATTTTCTATAGGGGAAGTATCTTTCAGGCTGTTTATTTTAAAATAAAAGATAAATAGGTACTGGATTTCATTGCATCAGTTATTTGTTCTGTTACACCATACGAACTAAGGATATTGGATAAATAATACCAAAAATGTCCCTCTTAAATATTCAACTAGTATTCCATTGAATATTCAAAACATCAAATTTTTTTTATTCGCCTAGCTTTCTATTTAAATCTTTAAGTCTTTTTGACTCTACATATTTCTTTTCTTTTCTCATCTTCATTGATCCTTAGTGAAAAAAATCCTAAGCGTCGTGAGTAGCCAGCTCGGCGTAACGGAAAACATCTTGTAGCCTAGCGTGGCCATGCTCTATTGTCAAGCCCCCTTTCCATCGATGCCTTCCTCAGAAAGGAAAAGTGTAATTTGCATTTAGTTTCATGAAAATTAGTTTTTGTTTTGGATGGATGAGTGGTGTAAAAACAATGATTGTGAAGATTAATTTGATATGATGTGGTTAAAGCTTATTGCTATCTTTGTGTAATCGCACCTACAACCTCATTTTTGCAATACTAATCTAACAATAAGTAGGTACTCGTAATATGCATTAGGTGCCTACATTAACGGTCTCATTACCTTCATGGAAGTGCATGAAACCCCTTTCTTATCATCTTTCACGATCAATACCAGGTTCTCATCCACACTTTTTACTTAAATAAAAGTACATGAATTATAGTTGCATCCTGGATAAGGTAATTAAACTTTATATATATGAAAGTTAGAATCTTACTTTGTGCTAAGATTGAGTTCTTGTGGGAAAATTGGTAAATTTGTTATGTCTTATAATCACCTTCGGGTGTTGTCTCTGCGAAGGTCCACTAAACCCTGTTACACATTTCTTTGTCAAAACTCAATTCTCATCTCATTTATATTTCATGAAGCCATGAATTATATATTTGGACTCCCTCGATGGAGAACAAGTTAAGTATATATGTGAAATGTTTGTTTGGGAATTAATACTTGGTAAGACATGTGGTCTTAACTAGGGAAAAAGTTGTAACCCGAGGTTATCATGTATGTTTAGGTAAAATAAACTCAAACCCTTTTCCACATGACCCAGGTGCATAGTCTTACTAACATAATTCAAGTACTACCTTAATGTAATGCGAGTCTTGCCTTACAAATATCGGACTATGTCACACCCACTTCCCCAAGCTGCCCACCTTGGCGGAGGACGGGAGGCGCGGCTCTGGACTCTTTACTTGCTTTTAGACCGTGGTGGTCTCAAGTCT